>BLFK01000535.1:1466594-1485306 GCA_014634185.1 Astreopora myriophthalma
CGAGGCATTTTGAAGCTGCTAAATTAATCACGCTACCTTTTTTAGATTATATTATTTGTATATTTATGTTGGTTGCTGAGAAACAAGCTCTGTAAAATGCTTGGTCATGTGTTTATATTTTACCCCCTGTTTGAATCTAAACTTGCTACTTGATAAATTCCAATTCCGGAACTCAATCTTTGGATATACAAAGACAATATCAAAACATTTTTTTGCGCAAATTGGTAACTTTTGGATGAAGAAGCTTGTGGTAACAATATTGGCAATATCCGCAAAAAAACATTGTCGACTTCCGTACGAACATTGCTGATGAGAATATTAAACAATTTTACAATACGTCAACTTTTAACTCAGTATGAACATATAAGGCTGCTTTAAGTTCCTTAATGATATCACACATTTCTTTAGTGAACAAATTGTCAATTTGCAATTGGGCTGGGCACAGGACTGTTTTAACAATAATGGTGCTATCAAAATATTCGCAAACTGTTAATTGATTTTGGATATACAGGACTGTTTTAACAGCAATGACACGTTTCTGTAGTGCGCAAACTGATTTTTAAGGTTTGGAGACACACGACCTCAACCGCAGTCGGTAATGGCGATATACGCCGGTTTTTTTAGTGCGCGCATTGTTAATTTTGATACTCAGGGCTGCTTTAACAAATTATGACAATATCTTAACTTTTCTAGTGCGCAAAGGGTTGCGTTAACAACAATGATAATACCAAAATATTTTTGTGTGTATGCAAATTGCTAATTCTGGATGAATATACAAGGCTACTAAAGTAATAGTGATAATATCAACTATATTCAATTAAATGATTGCCTCCACGACATAACAAAATTATACCAACGATAAGAATAATGTTATTATCTAGAAGAACGTTATAAAACTCAAGCTGGGAAGTACTTGCCGCAAGCAAAATGTTTTCAGAAACATTATGCTAGCCTGCTTCTCTCTTCTAATATGGACTATATTATTATTATTATTATTATTATTCGTATTAAAAGAGATTTCTTAAAACATAAAACTATAAAAGTTAGAGATAACAAGTTAAACCGACGTTTCGGAGTAGACATCACTCCATTATCAAGGTAAAAATGTTCTATGATGCTAAAATTACAGTATTAAAAACGATTGACGCTAAGAATTAACATACACGCGGACATTTACACAATCGTGTAAAGGGACATAAACAACAGTCCTCGGCCATTGCCAGACACTATAAGAACGCACACGGGACGATCCCTCGGGACCTGCTTAAACGTTTTGAGGTGCTCAAAAAATGTAAAAACAAATTTGACTGCTTAGTGTTTGAAATGTTATTTATAAGAACACTTAAGCCTAGCCTCAATGTCCAATCAGATTCCATTCGTGCTAAAGTATTTTTATAGCCAATTTCGCACGTGCTTATTATGTTAATTCTTAGCGTCAATCGTTTTTAATACTGTAATTTTAGCATCATAGAACATTTTTACCTTGATAATGGAGTGATGTCTACTCCGAAACGTCGGTTTAACTTGTTATCTCTAACTTTTATAGTTTTATGTTTTAAGAAATCTCTTTTAATACGAATAATAATAATAATAATAATAATATAGTCCATATTAGAAGAGAGAAGCAGGCTAGCATAATGTTTCTGAAAACATTTTGCTTGCGGCAAGTACTTCCCAGCTTGAGTTTTATAACGTTCTTCTAGATAATAACATTATTCTTATCGTTGGTATAATTTTGTTATGTCGTGGAGGCAATCATTTAATTGAATATAGTTGATATTATCACTATTACTTTAGTAGCCTTGTATATTCATCCAGAATTAGCAATTTGCATACACACAAAAATATTTTGGTATTATCATTGTTGTTAACGCAACCCTTTGCGCACTAGAAAAGTTAAGATATTGTCATAATTTGTTAAAGCAGCCCTGAGTATCAAAATTAACAATGCGCGCACTAAAAAAACCGGCGTATATCGCCATTACCGACTGCGGTTGAGGTCGTGTGTCTCCAAACCTTAAAAATCAGTTTGCGCACTACAGAAACGTGTCATTGCTGTTAAAACAGTCCTGTATATCCAAAATCAATTAACAGTTTGCGAATATTTTGATAGCACCATTATTGTTAAAACAGTCCTGTGCCCAGCCCAATTGCAAATTGACAATTTGTTCACTAAAGAAATGTGTGATATCATTAAGGAACTTAAAGCAGCCTTATATGTTCATACTGAGTTAAAAGTTGACGTATTGTAAAATTGTTTAATATTCTCATCAGCAATGTTCGTACGGAAGTCGACAATGTTTTTTTGCGGATATTGCCAATATTGTTACCACAAGCTTCTTCATCCAAAAGTTACCAATTTGCGCAAAAAAATGTTTTGATATTGTCTTTGTATATCCAAAGATTGAGTTCCGGAATTGGAATTTATCAAGTAGCAAGTTTAGATTCAAACAGGGGGTAAAATATAAACACATGACCAAGCATTTTACAGAGCTTGTTTCTCAGCAACCAACATAAATATACAAATAATATAATCTAAAAAAGGTAGCGTGATTAATTTAGCAGCTTCAAAATGCCTCGCTGAAGTAACGAAGTAAGTTGGATATCGAATTTTATGTTTCCTGTCATTCATGATTCCAATGAAATTTCAATGTTGCGAGCCCCGCAAGAAATTACGAGATACTTAACTTATAAAGGAAACTGAAAAATCTAACTACATGAAAATTATTTGAGGAATCATGATTTACGATACACAAAACAAATACGTCTGAAAACTGTTAGTGTAGCTATGAAGAACCGCAAGCTAGTTTCGAAATATTGTTTACTAGAATTCCTAAAAGTTTTGTTTATCGTTGTTTTGTCTTCTGGAATCAGTCAGGACTCTTCTAGAATTAATTCATATCATCTGTTTTCTTCTATTTTTTAATCCCCCTTGCAAAATTCTTTTATCAGCCATCGAATATTAAAAACTTTTAAGGCTCTAAACACATCGTTATTCAAATATGGGTGATTTGAGTGTCAATATTCACCAAAAGCTCTTTCTTTGGATTTTGATTTTAATTTGTCGCTGTAATACAACGACAAATAACCGCTTCGATTAACAAGTACAATTTTCCCTATTCAATTTGCACTTGGTCTATAACTGTATCACAATCATTAAAACTTTCTTGTTTCCTAATAAAGGGCATGTTTCTTTTGTTACGCAAATTGGACTGTTTTCGGCGTCCTATTAAAATGTTTTCATTCTGACGTCATTCGCGAATGTAGGTGCCACCTGATAGTGGCAAAAACCAATTTTGGCTTCTGTTTTGCATCACAAAGCTCGAGCAATCCTTTACAACGGATGTGACCAAAAGAAGAATTGCAAGGGGATTAGTCCAAAGAAGCTTTGCAAACAACGAATACATGATAAGGAAAGCGCGCAAAGAAAAAATAGACACGGAAGAATATTAAACATTTCAAGGCAGAGGACGTTTTAACGAACCGTGCACTCAGTATTATCAACAGATAGTTTACTGGAGACACGTGAGTTCACATCGCGTGTCGGGAGCGAAAAAAGATGACAGAGCCACAAACGACGCAAAAGATTTTAAACAGATCTAGCACAGCTGAGCCGGCATCAAATGTAGAACCAATGATTCCTGAATCAAATCCAGAACCTCTACCTGACTGGGACGTGGCGTTAGCAGAATGGAAAGGTCTTTGGGAATTACATTTCGTGGGATTTGGGCTGTTGTTCCTGGCCGTGGCGTTGTTTTCTTGTTTCTGCGTCGTGCGCATCAAACGAAGATCGAAAGGAATGACCTTGGGGAACTACTTTTTCGCAGTTTGTTTGATGCTCATGTTGTTTAGCGTCTCGAGAACACTATTCCTCGCCCTGGATCCTTATGAATCGCACACTGTTTTACATCTTCCGGTAATGGCAGTCAGGATCTTGTTTGCGATCGGTTATCCGTGCCTCACGTCTGCACTCTCGTTAATTCATTTCGCTTTCCTCGAGGTGAACAAACTCAGACTAATTTCTCGTCGACTTCAGAGCATTAAGTTCTTAATTTCCATGATAGCGACGCATTTTATCGTTGTTCTCCTCATTTACATCCTGATCACGTTGAGCCCGAAGCTCGCTCGCCTTCTCATACTGTGTCAAACAATCTTAATTTCATGGTGGCTGGTTCTCGCGCTGTGCTTCTTATACAGCGGATGGAAAGTGAATTGGGAGTCCTACATCACTGCTAGGTTTTTCAAGAAACAAGAGACAAAAGACAGAGCGTATTCGTCATCTTCGACTTCGGGTCTAGATTTTGCGCTGCACAAAAACCCTCCTCCAAAAGGCGCCCAGAAAATCGCGAGAATCTCGGGTTTAGCTTCACTTCTTGCTCTCCTATATGCAGCCGCTGAGCTTTATTCACTCTTCTCTCTTTACGGACTGTACAAACTTGACGAAGAAAGTACTGTAGATCATTGGTCGTGGTGGGGATATCAAACCGGAACGCGAACACTGGATGTATGTTTTTGCCTGGTGATTGCTTATGTTATCTTTCCTTCGACTCAAACGGAGAGAAAACATTATTCTCACTCAGTGACCGGGGACAGTACTTCGGTGCGAATAAATCGAAACATGGTTCTGAAACCTACAGGATCGGTAGGTGATCACTTGGATGCCGTATAATATTTCTCAAAAGAAGATTGATCTGATATCGCATAGGATGAACACTTGGCAATCGTCTGTTTTGATTACAAAAAAGAACGGATGGTGGAAACTCGATAACAGACGATTCTTTTGATCGCCACTTTGAACCCAAATTGTCCCACGAGTCAAAAAGTAGAGCAGTGTTGTACAGCAACAGCACCACTGGAAAGTTGTGTTCTGTAGCTTCATTTGAATGGTCACACTTCAGCAGTGATTAGTCAACCGAAAGAAGAAAATAGGTTTGATTTAGAAGGTTGAGTTTGTCAACGACGGATCTACGTAGAATAGGTGTGTGGACACGCAAAAGTAAACACGAAAACAGTGGTTTTATTCCATTAACGGACGAGATGATGGCCAAACTGATAAGGTCAAGGCCTCGGCATTTAAGACCAGTCTTGCGTTACAACTATAGTACCACAAAAGAAATATAGTTTGTTTTTTAAATGTTTCAAGCCACCGTTGGTGATCGCCTGATTTGTCCATATGTCAATTCAAAAGAGGAGCAGAAATTTCAATCGTTCTGCTTTTTATTCACTACAATCTTAACATGTTCTTATGATATGTTAGATCGTCGTTGACAAGACTAATGACTCCTTGGCGAAGAAAGCCAGCGTGGAAGACAGTCTGCGAATTGGCAACATGACAGAATCATCAAGGAAATTTGGGCACCTCGCTGCTCGTTCAGAGATCGTACGAAATGTTGACCAATTCCCTAATGAAAACCACGATGACTTATGTATTCGTGATATTATTCCCTCCAAGGGAAAAATTTCAGTGACACGCGCCTTGGAGGCAAATATTTGCGTTGTGAAAGCGAGGGGATCTTTGCTGATAGTACCTGCTGTTTACATAAGATCACTACAGGACGCTACCGTCACTGAGAAACTATCAACTGGTGGGGTAAAAACGAGATAAAATTACGCGGCGAGTCGCACACAAAACGAAGCACTTTAGAATGCTTTTCGCGACAGCTCAAACACCTGCATCGTGGCCATCACAAAGAAACCACCCAGAGTCTGTAGTTTTTGAAAATTTTATATCTAAGGAGGATGAGTTTTCAAGAAAAAAAATGTATGGAAAAGAACAAATTTCCTTGCCTGTGTAAATAAACTGAAACGGTGGGCTAAATAGAAACCTTGGAAAGTGATATACGAAATATGGTAATTTGCCACGCTGTTATGACAGGTGTATAAGGTTACTTTATATCGTCAGGACGGCAAGCTAAGGTTAAGACCAGTTGAAGTAGATATGTCATTTTTTACAATAACTGTGAAAATTATCGCGCGCTCATTGGTTGAGAGTTACGGTGTATAAAGCCCCTTTTTTTCGTCCAACATGTTGGATGGCTAATGAAACATTTGTTCGCGGCGCAAAATTTTTGATGAAAATGTGACTTGAAACATTGAAACATGCGGCTAAACATGTTTGACAAGAATGGGCTTAGGAGTACAGACGTTCGAAATGACGCGCCTCCCCGCGAACGTTGATTCTGTTCAATTTTCTTTGTCATTGTGAAAAACAAATCGACGACACTTGGGGACGAAACCACTCGCCTGCGGCTCATAGTTTTGTCATGTTTTGTTTTGTCATAGTTTTGTCATGTTTTTATTTAGCTTTTTGTTTCAGTTTTTTTGGTCTCAGTATTTCGTTTCGTCCTAGTGTTAACTAACTAGTGTTAAGTCAACGTTGTAGTGTGGTTTGTAATTAGAGATGTATTGTAACTTAGTCTGTAATTAAAATCTTGTTGATTTAGTAAAGCGTTGTTATCATAAGAGTGTAAAGGTATCGTGTTTAGGACATAAGAGTCTAAGTAACATAGGAGTGTAAGGTACCGCGTTTCACAATATGTATGTAATACAAAGTGTTAATTGCTCAATTAATTATGCATATATATAAATGTACATATATATAAATGTAAGTTTCTTGGTGGTCAGTTGTCAGTTGTGAGAGAAGAAGTTCCGAACAGTCGGTTGTTGAAAAGTTGAAGAATTGTGAAGAGGAGCTGAACGGTCTTTCCCTGCTAAAGTCATAAGCAGACGCCAACCAAAAAATCAAGGACAAAACCCATTTGTCATTGGCGGTGATCGTTGGCCTGAGGGTAGAAGGAAGAGGAAGAAGAGAAGTTTTACCGAGAGAAACGGAGAGTCGCGTTGACTGTGGAGCAAAGAAAAAGTTGCAAAGTAAAAGCGGCTGAAAAGGTGACAAGGGAGGAATTTTGGGAGAACGAGAGTAAGGTTGGTGGAGCACGTGTGCGGTGTTTCCGAGGAACTTAAAGAACAGAAAGAAACTGAACTGTCCGATTGTAAATGTAAGAGTAAAATAATTAGTAAATTTAGTAGTATCGTTTAAGTTAAGTACAGGAATTGATATTTAAGTAAGGTTAGTTTAATACCTAAATTAGACTGTATTAGGCAAGTTTTAGGAATTTCTATTTTTTCTGTAATATTATCTTCTAGTTTTTAAATTAAATCATTCATTTGTGTTATTTTAGAAGTTTCATGGTCGTGTGTTGTGCGTTTGTGGGAAGGAGTGTTTGTGTAGCGTTCGTTTTCATTTCTCTATTGTTTTGTTTTGGTGACCCGCGGGTCAACCGGGGGTCAACCCCCCCCAACCGGGGGAGGGGGGACCTCGCATATGAAAGCGGCGGGGATGCTCGTCGTCTCACTTAGGGGAGTAAATTTCGATTTTGGTCTCACTTAGGGTGTTCTGGGCAAAACGCCGTTATATTTAGCCGTGAAGGTCTCGATTAGGGTTGTAAGTGAAGAAATAAGAACAAAATGGTCTCTTTTAGGGGTTAAGAAAAGATTGAGCCACGCCCAGATTGGTCTCCCTTAGGGGTCAGTACGCAGCTATTACAACAGCCCACGGGAATCGCGATTGGCCCAAACAATGGAAGCATTCAAACAAACAACAGAAACAATGAACCCCAACCTTAAAAACTATAGAAATGCGTCCTAACCAGATCCAATGAAATTAGAGGTTGTAAACAGCTCCCTTTCATATGCGAGGGCCCCTTCCCCGGGCTCTGAAATTGAGGGGGGACATTGACATCGGTTACGAGAACGTCATTCGGCGAAAATATAACTTTGTATCAATCTAATCACTTCGCGATTATTCCAACTCGTTCCACATGCAAAATGCATACCAACTGAATTGGTGCGAACGCTGTGAAGTCTACGTAGAGAACGGCAACCATGTGTTCACGTCGTATCGTATACTATTCCTTAAGGTCAGCAGACGTTAGGGAACATGTTGCGGGGACATATTCTTTCCTTTGTCCACAAAGGTGGTGTCCCTGAAATAACGGATGGCCCCTGGGAACTAGTGTACGCCATTTTGACTGACTGCCAGTGAAGGGTTATGGGATAGTCAATTTTGTACTGGACAGTTTGCATGGTAGCACAGTGCACGCGATGCAAAGTTTAAAATTAGGGTCACTTTGTCTCCGGGTAACAATGTCGCACGAATTCAGACTAGCTGAATTTCTTGCAGCATATCGCAGCGACAAAAAATTAGTTCCCGCATAGATCTTTTTCGCAAAGAACAGGCATGTCACACATGAAAAACTGTCTTCGCACCATTTCCGTAACGACCTTCAAATTTGGTTGTTATTTTGCAGAGGACGGCAAAGACATATACCAAAATGTTGAACGCACATGCAGAGCGTGCAAAGCAATTGTTTAAGCTCATTAAATCTATTGTTTTGTGGCGTTCTCGTTGTTAGCTCTCTATTATTTTCGGGCGGCGCAGATGAGGGAAACCATGGTATTCTTGTATTTGAACGCAGGGCAAGGAATGGATTAAAAACAAAGCGTTTCCAATCGCCCATAGAATTACGAAAACGTAATAAAATAATTTAATTTAAACATTCGCACACTGCTGTATGTTCGTCGTTGCTTACATAACGCATAAATGATGCCTTCAACTATTCGAAAAACAACATTCTCGTTGCTAATCATTTAACTCGCACATCAAGTTTTTATGCCTCTGGGACTTCAATTTGAAAGAGGTTACAATTTCTAGTTAGGTATCGTTGCGACGCTTAATTGCAAAAAGAACAAATCACTGTCGTAACGGTTACGATTATATTTCGACCCTTCCAGGGTAGAGCTATAACTAGAAGTGATCAACTATTTCGCCTATGAATTTTCAGAAAATAACTGATCTTACCTTGTGGATATAAGATGTCAAAGTCGACTCATGAGGCAGCAAAGAACGTGATCGCAGGTATTATGGTGATTTCGACATTTCAAGATGGCGCACAGTACATTTGGAACTAACAACCTTTGCTTGAAACCGGCACAGACATCCCACAAAACACACAGGCCACCCATCAGACTTGGAATCGTCTCCGACGACGCAAAAAAAAAAAGAAGAGCTTTGGCAACGAGGACGACAACGGCACCGAGAACGTTTCACGGCCTTCAAGTTTGGAGAGAGAGAGAGAGAGAGAGAGAGAGAGAGAGAGAGAGAGAGAGACAAAAAATTCAACGTCTTGTGCCCACGTTCTGCCCAAGCTGCTGAATTCGGTCAGTTGAAGTTGTGTTTTTGAATAGGACGGCAAAAAGATGTACCAAATTGTAAAGAGGGTGTCAATGGCAACGAGAAGCTAATGGAACATATTTTGCCTTTTCTCCTCGAAGTTGTTGTTAGTGTTGTTTTTTTTCATCCGCCGGAAAGCGTAGCAAAACTAGAAGTGACTTGACCCACCATTAAGCTAGTTAGAGGCATGGGTCCATTTCTATTCCTAAAATGACATCAAAAACTGCTTTGTATTGCAAAAAGGCTTTCAAAATGACAAGCGTCTCTGACGTCACTTCAGGAATAGTCCCAGGCCTCTCATTATCTCGGCCGTGGACCAAACCACTGTGAAAAGTGAAAAAAAGTGAAACTGATATCGAGGAGAAATGTATTTACATTCGGCGGAGCTAAACTGTAAGTGACAGCGACAAAGAATGTAAATATTTTCCTGTTGGCATGAAATGCTTGCGTGCCGCTATGGCATTAATTTATTCTATTGTTGTTATCATATATAAGGATTGACAGGCTGTAATGTATTCATCTCAGCTCTCGAACTTTCAAATTTTAATTTAAAGTTCATATCATCTTTTATGTCTGGTAATCCTAATTCACCTCTAGCCCCCAGAGGTTAGTGCGCCTGCATTTGGTTGGGGAATACGTTCCCATTTTTCCCACTGGGTTTTTGGGTTTTCGTATCAGGCGGTTGCACAAGCTTTATAGCCTGAGTGGTATTTACTTACATGTGTTATTGTAATTAATGTCTTATTTGAGCTTTGTAATTATATTCGGACGGCATTAAACACTCAGGCTCCCAGTTCGAGCTGCACACCCATTATAACTGTGTAAGACTCATGAATATAAATAGGAAAAAGGAAAATGCGCTTTTGATGGTCTTGAAATTGAAATTTGTTTTCGGGTTCGGTACAGTATGAAGTACCAGCTAAAACAATTCATAGGACAGGACAGTTAAATGCGTTCAATAAAATCTAAGTTTATTTCTTCAACCAATTTATGAATGCTCTGAATGAATTCTGTAGTTAACTTCGTCGTTTCATCGAGTTAATAAATAAGCCAGCAATGGAACAGTCGCTGGTGAAATATCTCCGTGGACAACAAACTGCAGACAACATGATGCAACATGCAACTTGATGCAACATGTAACGAAACTAAAATAACGAACGGCAGCTTCCCGCTGAAGAAAATGCAACTGGGATGTTTCAAAACAAACAAGTACGAATAATAGCAAATGCAACTCATAGCCTTAAATTACCCGTGAAAACTACGCGAAAAGTAGTTATAAAAGCCTTTATCAAAAATACATAAGCATTTTCTTTGCTATAAAATAATATTAATCAAAGACTTTGCGAGCGGAAACAGAACTAGATATAAACTTACAGCAAAATTCTAACACTTCCGTTCCGTTGCCAACCAATGCTTGGCTAGATGGACTAATTAACTAAGTTGCAGATAACTCGTCTGAAAAGGCAAGGAACAAAGTACTCTTTGAAAGAAAAGGCAAGTCCACAAAAAAATGAGTTTGCAAAGGAAGTGAGGTTTCGAGATTTTTGAATTCTGCTTGTTATGACAATACCGAATGTTAGATTTGACAATGAAGGCGACGTCGAAAAGGAGTGTCGTAGCTGTGCATACTGAGCATCAGTTCTGCGCAGCTCCGCGAGGTGTTCAAGTATCAAGTGCAGTAGGACGAGTTTTCATCGAAAAGTCGAAGTCTGTCAAAACAAATGTTCATTTTAAGCAGCTTCTTTTAGTTCAAAGCAGTTACTTAACATACAATATGTATTAGTATCACCCAACTAGTGGACTAATGCAAATCCTGCATTTTCATTGGCTACGCTACTAGAGGACTATTAGTAATAGTCCTCGAGTAGCGAAAAGCGTGACGCTTTCTTTCGTTTTATTCCCAAATAAATATTTCTTTAATTTGCATTTGCTAACTTTATCATTGCCTTTTCTGTCCGACTAGTTGGTTGATACTAAAACAATTAGACCCTTCGCCCTCAAGGGCCACGAGTCAATAGCCCATTCGGCTTCGCCTCATGGGCTATTGACCCGTAGCCCTTGCGGGCTACGGGTCTAATTGTTAATTAGGGACCCTTAGATTGGACTACGAGCGGACTACGAGTAGAAGTTTTCCGTACTGAGCACGCGCGTTAGGTTTCGAGGTCGAAATTTTCCAAGTGCGCGTGCTCAGAACGGGAAACTCATACTCCTCGTACTCCACTCTAAAAGTCCCTATTAATATTCTGCGAGAGTAAGATAAACTCTGTTTGTTCTTCAAAGCCGAAAAGCAGCTTAGATGCAGATTTTTTGTAAGAGACTGAACATATCCTGCAAACTGAAAGTCGATGTGTCCTCTTACAAGTACGAGAAAGGGTTGTATTCGTTGTCGAAGTCGCACTCTTTGTCAATGATAACATTCTCTGATCTCTAGCGAATTGATAAATCTCTCTTCTGTTAAAAGCACTAATTGTGATAACTTGGCAGTGGGCAAGTCCAGCCACATTTTTAGCTAGAAAGTTTTGGATCTACACTTTACAATTTGCTTAACGGGTTTATAAATCTGTATAAAAAATGTCTCATTTTTTCGTCCAAAACTGGCTAATATAGCCAACAACAATGACAATTGTACAAACGAGCACAAAATTTTACTCGATGCGTGAGATTCGCAAAAATGAGGGCCTCCTATCTACATTTTAAATAAAATTCTTGGCACTGCAAAAGAACAAAAAGGAAAAAAATAGTTCATAAAATAAGCACGGAAAGGAAAGAGCAGGGATAATTTAACTAGCTTTTCTGTTTCCTCGACCTCTTGATTATTTGGTCTTTATTCTGTTTGTCATTAATGGGATGGCTATTCATAGAGTTGTTTTTATTATGGCCTAGAGCTAAGGTTAAGTCTCCAAAATCCTGGATTCATAATTTTGGAGGGTTAGGTCTAAGGTTAGCGATAAGACGAAACACTGACTTTTGAGTTAGGGTTCATTTAAGGGTTGGAGAATCTTGAATTCGGGATTATGGTTTCCAAAATCTTAAAGTCAAAATTTTGGAAGTCGTAAACTCCAACTCTATGTTATACCTCTACTTAAATAACTCTACTGTGAATTTTCCCTTACACAAAATAATCCATAGGTCTACTGTCTTGTTAGATAAATGTTGGATAGAGAGAAAACCGTGACTGTTTCTCAGGGAATTTTATTAAAAAATGTTGGAGTGGTTTCTAAAGTAAAATGGAGTTGTCATCAATTTTCTTACCCTTGTTCTATACAGTGGAGTCGCTTCTTTCACTTTTGTTCAATGGCACTGGCGTGATATCGTGCTAGCAGGGACACAACAACACAAAAGTTAACACACGAGATTTCGCCAGCACGTATCAGTGAAGAGCACTACGATCAAATTGAAATAACACTAGTTACCCAGGTATTAATATTGAACAATAACATTTTCATCCTAACATAACAGTTCTAACGTTAGAACATCATTGGTGACGCCTTCCCAACATAAAGAAAATATTGGTCTGAGGCTAGAGCGAGTCTACTTTTCCATTAGACCGACAGTTAACCCATCAGAACAATGTTCTAACATTGCAACAACGAACAATGCTCTAACATTGCAACAACGATGCTTTAACGGAAGCAACAATGCCAACATAAATTGGCACGTTCCAACGTAATCCTAACACTGTTTGAATTTGAACACTGTTTGTTTCGAAAGTTCGAATAACCAAAAATGTTCTAACAGTAAAATACTCATTATGTTGGATAGCATTCTCACCTGATTTCGTCTCCGCGCGTTAAAAGCTGCTAACCTCGAAGTGTTCAACTTAATTGTCTTGACAGGACTAGGGGGCCTGGGACTGATCATCTGCCAAAAACAACAAATCGATACAACACAACAATTAATTGACAACTTTCCGTGGCAGATTTTCATTGACAATATCAAAATTCAAAAAGACAACATTATAAAATGTTAAAATTATAGCAAATATGTGTCTATGTCAGCTTGCCCACAGCTAGGAGCAACTAGTACCCTTATATTGAGTGACCGTTGCCACAGACCTGCTTCTTTTTAGATTCATATTTTCCGCGTATGATAATGAAATAATTAATGCATTATGTGACGTAAGCGGAGACATTGCGCTTTGATTGGCTGAGGTGGCACTACTTGGCGGGAAAACCGTTCTAAATATAGATGGTCTGAGAAAAAGGTAACTCTTAAGAGAGAAATGAGAGTTGTATTCTCCTAGTTATCAGCTGCTGTGTATGTACATAAAAGAAACGTACAAGTTCATGATTATTTTGAGAGATGAAACTAAAATGCTAAGGGGGAAGACAACAAATTTTAAAAAATAGACCGCTACCGATCTCTTCCGGGCAAGTCGACCACTTCAGTCACGCAAGCGAGCTAACCTCTTCCCCATTCTCCCTTCGGATGTTTGACTATCTTGCGTGACTGATGCGGGCGGCTCGACCGACTTTGAAGGGACTGCTACCAGGTCAACGATAAGAGAGCGGGAAACCTTGTTCACATACCCTAATCCACGACGAATTTAAACAATTCTGGCAGTCGGCTCTTTTCCTGTGGTAAAGACAAACCGTCTTTCGTTAACAATTTGAATCATTGCGTGTAGGATAGGTTCGTAACGATAACAATGGCAAACTCTTTACTTCGTTATGCTCGCGGCTTCGAGGCTTAGCTCCCACGAAAGGCACCGGCAAGCCAGGCTACTAAGGCATTGGATTGTTCGGAAGGTTAGTGGGTGACAGACTTCTGTCTGCCGCCTGTAGCGTAATGACGCGCGCCTGCGCGCAAAAACGGCGCTGAAGAGTACGCGGTCTTTGGAAAGTTATGACCATGTTTTTTTTCTGTAATACAAGTTTAAACCCTACTTTAAGTTAGATTTGTTTGTCCTTTTTTATGGAATTATCAGAAATCCTGACGAACTTTAATTGGTATCGTAGGGTGCATTCTTTTCAGAGTACTGTTCCTGAATAAGAATATATGGAATGTTCGGATTTGTTGTTGTTTTGGCACTTATTCCGTTTTCGGAATGAACAGAATGAAAAGAATACGGTTTACTCGTAACACACAGAACACGCGTTCATTTGCGATTATTTTGGTGCGAAAATCGTGCGCGGCCGCAGAAATGTCGGTCTCAGTCGTGTCCAGACTATTCCGAGCGTTAGTTCTCGGGTCACCTCCGCACTAACCATTCCGTTTTCGGAATACGCGTTCTTTTGGAAAACCTTATGCCACTGATTCTGTTCAGCCTAATCCGGAATAGCAATAAACAGAATAGTCCGAACAGAATGCACCCCTAGACAAAGCCTTCGAGGACTCAAATGCCCCCATTATAACGACTACTGGGCCAAGCACTTCGAAGCAGGTTTAGTGCTAACTCTCCTTTGAACTCAACCCTAGTGTTTTAAAAGAAATGTTTCACTTACTTAGGATTTTTGACAAGTAGCGAAGAGATGAATTCTTTGGCTTGATCCGAGATAGGTTCGAAATGTTTTGGGTGAAACTGGTATTTGACTCGGCTTATTTTATGACACGTTTCTTCCACAGTTTCCTCTTGAAATGGCGATACACCACTTAGTCTGTTCGGAAAAAAAAACATGCACCATATGTCAGAACCCAATGATATTTTCCTACGCACAATGAAATCTGACTTCCCTCATGAGCTGTTGTCCTAATCTGTTTTAACCAACATTCATACAGAACCTCATATGAGACTACAGAGTGATACTTACATGACGTAGGTGATAACGCCCACACTCCTGCAAGAAAAAAAGACCAGAAAGTGCGTCAATAATCGGAACAACTCAAAAAAAGGTTTAAACAATGGCTGAATCGAAATCAGTGATCATTACACCCACCAGGTATCCGTAGTAAAATATACGGGTTTTCTGTTAACCAGTTCAGGTGCTGCAGAAAATATAGAACAACAAATGGATCATTCAAATTAACTGAGTTAATGTGTATAAGTACAAAACAACTGGGTCTCGAAATACAACTCACCGGAAAACTCTGGGTTCCCAAAAACTTGCCGAACAACAGGTTCAGATTCGGAAATTTCCGTCGCACATCCAAAGTCAACAATCTTGACCTTCGGTAGCGGCCCGGCGGCAAGGAGAAGATTTTGAGGCTGAAGATGATAAAAAGAAATACTAAATCTCTGAATAGCCGCTATGAAGTCATACGAAAACGACCTATGGGTCACGGATAGGGTGCCCACAACCTCACCTTCAAGTCGAGGTGTACAATACTGAGATCCATGAGGTGTTGAACGCCTTCTAGTATCTCCCGTATGTAACCAATGGCGACTTTCTCCGTTAAATTGTCCATGACAACAAGATGGTCAAACAAACGACCTCCCGCTAAAAGTTCAACAATTAATACATAGTTCTTTGGTGTGTCGAAACAGTCAATAAAATAGCTTAAATTCGGATGCTTTAGTCTTCTAAGCAAAAAAATTTCATCTTCGACGTCTTCTCTGCCAACCATTCGCTTCTTGACGAGTTTAGCAGCATACTCATTGCCAGTTGACTTCTCAACACATTTCTTCACGACCGAAAATCGGCCCCTGAAAAATAAGGTGATGAGTATCAAGTTAATACGTAGCAAAAAAGAAAGCCACAGTGGTTAATATTAAATTAGCATATTCTTCTTTTATAGAGTTCGTGTTAATTAATCTCTTATTCTTTTATTATTCAATTATTCTCTCAATATATCTCATATATGATGAGGCCCAGAAGGCCGAAACAGTACTGTCTGCAGTTAGTTATATAACTGCATATATATTCTCTTTAGTATGGTTCCTCTCCTGTAATTAATTTAAACATTATTACGTAATATGGAGGTCAACTAGAAAACGTGTTGTTTAATTTGACCTCCATCCTCAAATATTCTCCTTAATTCTTAACATACTCTATTTAACTCATTTTAACAAGAATGTAAGCAACTATAATTCTAAGGAAAACAATCAATTAATTAATCTAATTAATTGAGAGGAAAATAAAGGTGGTTGTTGTTGTTGTTAAGGCCCCGGGTTTTCATGCGGATTCTAAGGGTTCAAGTCCCACTTCGACCACCAACTGGATTTGCCCTCGATCGTCTCGATTTGAACCCCGCCACGTATTGTATGTCGTATATTGTTACATTTATTTGAACTGCATCACAGGCCTCAAGCTTTAAAGGAGCACGCTCAACCACAGTGTTTTGCGCACCGTTGTTGTTGTTATCTGGGAAATCGTTTCTACTCTTCAAATGCCGACCTGTCAAAAACACGTGCAAATATTCCAGAGCAAAGATGGACGAAAGCGGCTCTGATTCGATCGATGTAACAAACGAAAATAAGCATAGTTGCCCTTTTCTGTAATACAAAAAATGTTGAATATGTTAGCTTTGCATGCAATGTATTCCGTTTGAGCGTACTCCTTTAAATACTACCGTGTAAAAACACAAGTCCTTTTCTTTTTTCCACTTTGATAATTCGATAAGGCTTTGGAAATTTAAACTCGATCTCGAGGATAGACCAAACTCATAGCAAGAAAAAACTGAAAGTGACCCAAATGGTGTCCAGTAAAATTATCAAGACAATATTATTTGATTTCTCGAAGATGTGAAGGTCTGGCAGAATCTTGTGTGACTAAAGAAGTGATGTACAAGCCCCCCTCCGCAAGCCATTAGTGCGCGATCCCTCTCGCGCGCATCACGCTCTAACCAGCGCCGTGCGCGCCATAAAATCCTAACTCCTCCAGAGCTGGCAGAATTGAGCCTAGAAATGTTATTCTTGTGCTTACCTTCCGAGCTCAGCGTAAATGTTATGAAGATTTTCGATATCTTTTTTCCACACGATAGGCTCCGCCTTAGAACCACTGCGTTTTTTTCTCTTGCGTTTCTTCCGCTTTTCGTCGTCTGAAAACAACACAGAACAGAAAATATTAAACACGCTGATCAACGCGAAGCGAATAACACGATAATGTGAACGTGGGCAATTCGCGGGAAAGTCCACAATTGTGCCAAAACTACACGTGTTTAAAAGGCAAAAAAAAAAAAAACGGAGACGGACCCAACATGAGCAAGACTTCAAACAGTGCGCATGCGTATGATAATCTCGTGACAAACAAACTTGTCGCACGCTTTAAGACTGCGTCCCTTTAGCAGCAAAGACGAGAAAAGACCTTTGAGATTCATTTTCATTGGCAGTCATTCGTGCCGGTTCTGGACAGCCCCAGTTCTGCAATGATTTATATACTAATAGTTTATCAAATCTGGCCTCGGATGCTCAAAAGGTGGATAACGCTGTCCATCGGATAAATCGCTATCCAGCGGAAAGGAGATAGCAAACCCAGTCGAGTTATCCAGTGGATAGTGATTTATCCACTGGATAGCACTTTACACAACCGGGGTCTGGAGATATTCAAGACAAAATTTCTCATAAAATCGAGTGCACCTTTAATCCATGCTTACTCATGTCAGTGTATGATTTCTTCTCTCGTTCGAACCGTAGCAGATAACCGTTAGAAAAAGAGGGGGCCAAGGAAATGCAAAGTCAGCAGAGAGAATCAGACGCCTTCTTGTGCAAAACTTTTCTTGACGAAGCATGCCCCCTTTACGCCCTCTACGAAAGGATTCGGGACCCCGAGGGAAGTGGAAGTAATAAGCGCTGAAACGTAAGTGTGGAGTACGAGCGTCTTGCGTCCGAGTTTTAAAAAGAGGCGCCACTGGTGTCATTTCATCATAAAGCTGTAAATTGTAAAATAACACACGACCAGGCCTTTTTTTCGTTCCGCGCGCTCAAGGCTTTCCGCGGGAAAGGCGTTCAGCGAGCAGCGACAAAAGAGAACAAGCGATGCTAAAGTTGGGCCTCATGGCAGGTCATTGTAAACAGGACCCTTTGACATCCTCAGCTCCTACTGAAACGAGGATGTGGGACGTGAGGTAAGGAAAAACTTTGCGGCGGGGAGTGAGATGGTAGAGAAAAATGAAGAGATGAAACGGGGGAGGGTAAGGGGGTGAAATGGTGGAAGAAAGAGGAGGCAGAGGATAGGTCTCCTCTGTCAGATTAGTACGACCAAAGATGACGACAAAAAATAACGCTCAAAACATGTTCTTGTTTTGAGTTGAAACACTTTAATGGCGATTAAGTCCCTACATTTTCAACATTTTAACAAGGACTAAAGCTCACCGCAAGAATTTGTTGATGGACTATGCTACTTAACTTTTATTTCTTACCAACATGCAGCCAATTTCAAATGTTATTCTTCAGTAAGCAGAGTTTGTTTCAATAATTTTAGTTAAGTTTAAATAGAATCCTTCGCATAATTAGCACGTCATTGGCATCGAAGAGCCATCGCATTTAGCAAATGCATATTAATTCCCTAAATAAATTAACTTTCAAAAATATCAAAATAATTTCCTCCATTGATTTCCCGGAGGTCAATTTTAAATTAACATTTAGGGTAAATAAATCGTATC
>BLFK01000535.1:1498470-1521336 GCA_014634185.1 Astreopora myriophthalma
AGACAAATACCCCCTGCCTTGAACCGATCAGACTCTAGTACTGGTCAATCGATTTGTTACGTCCCTACGTCTCTGACGTCAAACAAAACGTTTTCAATGTTCGACTTACAGAGGTTAAGAAACAGGAAGCTAACTTCTCAGGAGCATCTTCACACTTTTCCAATTCTTTCACAAATTTACTGTCAAGATAAAAGGAAAACATCCACACATTAATTTCTTTCTACTCTTGTACAATCTAACTGTGCCACAAATTCAATTAAAACGCCTTGTACTCACGTCTTGTGCCAGTCGTAAATTTGCTGTATATTGCCAAACAGCACTCGAGTTTTCCCCTGGAGTTGTTCAGGTGTTTCTGGTTTAGCAAGCTCTGGAAAAAAACCCTGCAAACAACATAACTCACACGTCAAAATTATTTCCTCCACTAGCTCTGAAAATGATCACATATCGACTGTCAGAAAGAGTATCTTGGTCCTCACAACTGATTTATCATCTTACCTCTACAACCTCGCCCAGACTTTTAACATAATCCCTCTCCGTTTGGATAAGCTCTTTTAAGACGAATCTAAAGTACAAACAAAACATTAGCATGATTATTAGCCAGGGAATGCCAATATCCAATTCTTCAATAGCCAATCAATTAAATGACGATCTGATCTATAGCGAAGATTACAGAAGAACACATGAGATCGCTTAAAGACAGGAAACGGCGAAAAAAAAAAACAATTTTCCCGCTGGTAACTGCCACTTACGTTCTTTTCTTAAGAGCAACAGCTTCGGGATCTTCCTGATCAGGAACTCCCGCGGGCTGACTCACATCGCTTTCGACATCATGTTCCCCATTCTCCTCTCCTCGCGTTTTCGATTGGTCCTCATCAACTTTCGGTTGAGCTGCATCTTGTCCTTCTTCCTCCATTTCAGCTTCCTCTTCCTCTACCTTGTCGGAGCTACCTTCAAAGGCATCATCATCATCATCTTCTTCCTCCTCCTCGTCCTCTTCGTCATCGCTGAGGTGTAGCTTGAGCTCTCCTTCGCCGGTGACAGGTTGAACCGGAAGGTAAGCTGTGCCTTCCGGCTCTTCCGAAGTTGGAATCTCGCCATGCTCCTCTGGAATGCTCTAAAATAAACGAGATAAAAACGTAAAAAACTTTTGCCGATCACACGAGCCGTCAGAGGTTAGAGTCTAGGAGGAGCGGACAAACGCAGCCAAAAGCAGCAAAACACGATATTATCTCGGTTTAAGTGTTTTAATTTGCATTGATGGTTGTGATTTAATCAATCAGTGACCCGAACCGCATGGTGCTTCAGCGGGCTAAATCAATGGCGCATTTCCGAATTCACTTCAGCTTCTTTTTCAAAGCGAGTCTAAGTGCGAAAATTAGTGTTAAATTTGCACTTGGACTCACCTTGAAGAAGAGGCTACATTGAACTCGGAAATGGCCTATTGGCACTTTGCATATCATTATCCATGTCAGCAATGTCGATGTCAATGTCAATATCATTATCAATATTATTAATTGTCCATTAACTTTCGGATATCTTGTTTATCCAATTGCAATTAAATCATATGTTGGGTCAGTTTACGGAAAACACGCGCCACACTGAAGCAAGGCGAATGCTGTCACCCTGGTCCCCTCGATTAACATCACAGGTTAGCAAAGCCACTGGAAAAGTGAACTAGGCTTTTCTGTCAGCCAATTCATGGTTGTTTAGATATTACTGAACTGAAGAAATGATCCTCACACTTTCTGGACAATTTAAGCAATTGTCTCCTACAAGTGACTCCAACGGGATTCGAAGCCACGACCTCAGCGATGCCGGTGCAGTGCTCTTACCAACTGAGCTATGAAGCCACACAGTTGAGAGCTGGTCAATTTGTTGGGCTCATTCATGTTTTCCCGTGAAAGGAATGATGAATGAATGAAATGATTATGAAGTGCGGGTTAGAAATGAACCTCACACTTTCTGGACAATTAGATATTACTCCATTCGTGTTTATGTTCTAGAAAACGAACAACAACAAACAACACCAAACGACTGGACATGAGCATTTTTTCAAAGTAACTCCTTACTCTGTGCGCCTGTGAGGGCAAAATTTCCGCTGGTCTCAACAGTAGATCGATATCACTCTCACTAGCCCCCAGGAGTTGCTGTAGCTTCTTGGACCCTCCCCCAGAGGCTTTTCTTGCCGCCCGCGTGGGTGTGCCAGGAGAATGGTCCGTCGATGACTTGTTCACAATCTTGACTTTACTCCAGGAGCGTTTGCTGGTCGGAAAGAAAATATAGAACAATTGATGAAAGGACTTAAAAGTGCGCTGAAAGCTCGACCCAATTTCAGTTATGTTGACTGCCAATACATTTCGATTCTCCTGCGTGGTAACTCCTAGTATTCGTACAAATAGTGTTTCGAACGCTTGGTCTAGAAAAATTGAAAAGAGACACAATCTTCGCCATCTCAAACCCCCCCTCCCAAAAAAAAAGCAAAAAACAAAACAACAAAACAACAACAACAAAAACAAAAAAAAAAACCAAAACATTATAAATACAGTGTCGTTGTTGAGAATGATGTTTTCTTTTCTAGAGAGTGACGCACGCATACTCGGAAAGAAGTCCCAGTTCTCCTTCTTACTACTTCGGATGCTCTACCAGTAAGCCACAGGGTAGTGGTGAGAGCCAGGCCATTAAACTAGGTTACAGATCCCTGTGACAACCATATCTTTCAACCATATCACGTGTCGACATTCAAATCCAAGCATTGTGTAGAATGTTTGTCCCATAAGAACCTAGTTGAATGGCCTAGCTCCCCGGCAGTTGTCTCCAATGGCTCAATGGTATAGAACATCCGAACTGGTAATCAATAGTTCATAGGTTCGTCTCCTGCTAGGAAAGCTCGGATTTTCTAGAAACTATTCACCAGGCTGAACACTTAACATCCCATTTCTTTCAATGTTGTTGTTGTTGTTGTTGTTGTTGTTGTTTTTGGCATTGAATAGGACGGCTGGTAGAAAGCCCTTCTGTTTGAGAGGCGAAGCAAGAGCAAATTATTAATGGCCTTTTGACGAAGATTGCAGACTGAGTCTTCAGAAAACACAAAACGCTTCACGACTGAGACGGGAATCTCCGTCTTCAGCGATGCGCTTGTTATGAATTCTCGCTATCCCCACTTTGTTTGTTGCTTTGAGCATTTACTATAGGGAACGAACAAGTTTACACCGTTCCAACAAAATCGAACTATTCTTCTCTGCTTGAAGAATACGAGGCCTGCACACTCATGTCGCAGTCCTTCTTTTTGAAAGATCCTACCTTGCCTTTCCCATTTCTATTTGTTTCGGCAAACAACCTTTGCTGCTGGCACGACTTCATATTTTTACATTTGCGGAAACATCAGTCTTTTTTCTCCGTGTCTAATGGAACGATCGACGCATCATCAATCAAACAAAATTAAAACAAAAACAAGCAAACCTCGTTACTGCGGATACGAAATTAAAAGAGCTTAATGGCAGCATCACTATTCTATCCTCTTTCAGGAGATAATCCACAAGATGATTTTCGATAGGTCTGAAATCTGCTAGATTGAAATACAGCCTGCACTAAGCCAATTCTCATCGTCTTCGCAGCTTTGCCTCTCTTTTGCCTTGCGACAGCAAACGTGCGAACTACAATGCCGGATATTCTGACACGTAAGATTTAAAAGTGATACCGATAATGGTATACAATTTTATTTTAGGCTGATGATGTAGGTAGCATCAGTTGGATCGAAAATTCTGCCATTTTATTGGTGCTTCAAAATAGTTCACCAATATCATAATCAGTGTTACAAAGTGGTTTGACGAGTTGACAGACGAATTTCGTGCTATTTTAAAAGGTTAAGATCTAATAATAAGATATGTTAACTCAAGGAGTCAACTTTTTTTTTTCACACTGGCGGTTTGCCAAAATCATGGTGCAGGAAAAACGCGTGTTTTATGGCGAACGAATAACTTTTCGCACTAAAACACGTGTTATCCGTTGCCCCAGTCCACCCACTTCTAATTATCCTTTGCACAGGTCACTTACCGAAGGGAGCTGAATTGAGGTCCTGATCGCGAGCGCCGCCGGACTGGCGGAGAGCCGCCGTTATTAGTCGGTTGGCCCTGGTACCAAGATGCAGTGGGGCTGTCAGAGGAGGACAGTGATACGGAATCTATAAGAGAACCCAACAAAAATGAGCCTTTGCCCAGACATTTTAGGATAGCTATAGAGCCTTGTGTGTGAGAAAAAAAATACTTCTAAACTTCATTCTACCCACTACCCCAAGAAAAGGGGGAAATTACAGCTCAGAAACCAACATGGCCGCTATTCCTTAGTTTTCTCTTTCAACATGATGCCGTGACGTCAGAGTGGAACACTCTTCAGACTTGTTGTCGAGAGAGATCGGGAAACCCATCATTACGGGAAGAACAACATGTATTTTAGCGATGGAGGGCCAAGAAGAAAAACGAACTTTTACCAAAAAATGTTTACGTTAAGTTGAGCAAGCCGTACACAACCAAATTTCCGGTTTGAACGGCACTAAGTGAAATTCTGTTCCGAGATATGACATTTGATTGTAGAGAACAAAAATATAGTTTGCTCAATCTGGTACTTTTCGTACGTCAGAAAAAACGCAAACCCACATTGCGACTTGAAGACGAAAACTGCAACTTAATACGAGGTTTCAAATGTTAATGGCACGGAAAAGAGAGACGGCGACAGACAAGAGGCGACTTAACAAAAATTCATTAGGCACATAAATGCGATACTCCTCTATCGCCGGTCGAGATGGATTCATGATTTAATTAGGACCAGAAATACAATTTTCCAATCAACAACCGGAAATTATGTTATAATGTGCGTGATAACAATTTTTTCAAAACCGAATATAGGAAATATCAGAAAGGAGCGCTCAAGGAAAGGCTTATAACGATAAGCCAAAGAATGGAAAATGAGGTCCGTACGTCCTTGTGGCATCACTCTGGTGTTTGGAACGCTCCCCGCATCTCTCTCTAAGACATGTTCTAAGGGTTGCCTTGTCCTTTGACGAAGGGATATTGGTGCTACTCGAGTGAACGCAATTAACCATGACAAAACACTTAACTGACTCGCTGCACAAGCTAGTATCGACCGCAAGACGAAAGGAATATCACACAGAAGGCGTAGCGATAGTATTCCTTTGACAGTTCACATAGCTATGCTGAAAACTACAGGAAACAACCCAAGCAAGTCGAATGAAAGGAACGGTATTGTTTTGTCGCGAAAACGCGTAACGATATAATAAAGAATTCATTGACCTGTTAAGCTGTTCCACGCGAAATAAACGTTGTACAGCAAATACGGATTACAAATGGAATTGCTAGCAGTGCTGTAGTATTGTAAATTTAAATTTAACTGTCTTTGAAGGTGGTAGCGAAGACTCGAGCATTAACGGATATCTCGAACAGAGAGCATCGGATGTTTAATATGGACATGACACATTCCACAAGCTCTGGTATTTCTTAACAAGTAGACTGCGAGCAGTCCCTCTTAGCGGATTTTGTCTGGGACTAAAAAATACAACGCGGCATCGAGGACAGGAGGAGATGAAAACAGAACGTAATAATTCTAAAAAGTGTACAAATAAAGACCACTCGTTTTGATGAACGAATGAGCGTGTTGTTGAAACCAAATTTAACTTTGCGTCTTGTTTTCAGCCGACAAGAACCAACAACAAATAAAGCCAACGCCACAAACAAAAGCTCTCGGTCTGTGTATAACAACAAAAATAAGAACCCCTCCAGCACGAAGAAGGCTTTTTCTTCCAGTTAACATTCACAAAGAAACTGTAAATCGGATCGAAAGTAAAACAAACATACGCACTGTTTTAAGCCATAACAGACAGCTTAAGAATTTAGCCGGTAAAAATTGTTGACTAATTCAGCTGGTCTGTTTACCAAAACGGAAGCTACCGAGCAATTCCATTGTGCAGCATTTATTGAACGAAATGTTCTAAACTCGGAACGGACGTTAATATGGAAGGAAAGAAATTCAGACATTCACAAATGTCAAAATGCACAGTTCGATGGTAAGTAACACAATATCGCTGCATTTGCAACGAGGCAACTTAGCGTTCCTTTGCCCTACCTTCGCTGCTCGAATGCGATATGTCCGAGTGTCGCTTCTTTTTGGAATCTACGTCGTTGGAACGTTTTAGGTTCGTATGCGGCGCCCAGCCTTCGCTGGAATTCACCCCATCGGTCAACAGCAATCGTACTCTCCATCGCGAACTTCCGTGCGGCTTCACAAGCACCTCGACCAGTTGGCCCTTCTTCAGTGAAATCTCTTCGTCGTTCGCTGCCTTATAACTCTCCGTCACCGACCAGACATTGTCGTTGAATTCAAGGACCTTGGAAGTAAAAGAAACCAGTTTAACAGGTGATGTCGAATAAATAACCCAGGGCACTTTGGAAGTCTTCGGTTCAAGCATGGTTATGCTTATCTTAGAGACCTAACTTTGTGTACATGCGACAGAGTGTAATAACACGTTCCGATTCACTGCGCTGGAATTCCAAAAACGTTTCCACGGGATCAAGTTGCGCTCTGTGCCTCTCCGATGTTGTCTGCCGAATATAAAATAAAGACGGCACTTGCACAACTGGAATTACCCCTTATCTCTCACTAAAACCCTCTCTTTTGACTTCCAACCTTTCACCAGATTGTTGAAAGCTCGCGAACCGGACATGTAAGGCAATACACTTTGAAGTCTACAAAAGCATCAGCAGTGAACATTCGCTTATGGCTGAAAACTAGGCGACGAAAGCAAAACACTCCTTTACAGACAATGTATGCGACACAGACAGGACATAATAAAGCAAGATCCGACTCATGATTGCTTCCAACACGTGCCTGCGTCGATCTGAAGGCCCGTGCCACCATGATGTGAGCTAGCTCCCTAAAGGACATACGCTTATTTCCTCCCAGTCCGGTTGAACATTTTTAGCTATGTGAAGTATTCGACGTTCGTTCTCCCACCCCTTTTACGTTTTATTTTTCTTCTTACTTTCCTTCGAAAAAAAGGCGGATGCGTTTCAAGTTGCTACTTGTTCCTCCTCTCGAGGACATCGCATTGCTCGAAGATGTTGTACCCGCACAATATGCTATTCACATATTCCACAAATGACCAAATTGTACTTCAGTACCCTTGTTATAACTTTCAAATGGAAAAAGGATTTCCCTCACCAAAAACGACTTTGAAAAAGGTCCAACGGGTCAGAAATCAAATACCCGCACATGCGCATTACCGCGACACAGGCCCGATTAATTTGTTACCCGACAAAATTGAATTCATTCAAAGAAGCAAGATCGAGATTTTGTTTTATTCAATATTCTTTGACGTTCTTACATAATAAGCCCCATCAAGGCTCACTGACCTTTCGCCGTCCCCGCAGGCAAATGAATTAAATACAAATAAAAATTTCGGGAATGAAAGCATATTTTTAGACCAAACAATCGCGAGAAATAGACAAACAAAATTGGACTTTCTGGCAGACAGAGGATTTCAATCAAAAGTTTCGAAAGGACCTTCAGCAAACTCTCGAATACTTTCGCTTTTCTCTTTTCCTACTTTCTTAAAACACTGTTTTGTTGTTAGGGGCATATTAAAACTGTCCCACTCGTGGATAATCGTTCAATAACAATTTGAAAATGATCTTGAATTATTTTGGGTCGTAAACGGATGCAGGGGTACTTCTTGCTTATTTATTCTCTAAACTAACGAAGGAATGACACGGATGCTAACAGCGATTCAGGGCGATTTCATTAAGGAGCGAAATGCGCATTGAAGTCGTTGAGCAAAGAGTATAGCCTGAAACACCACAAAAGAAACAAACATCTAAAATTTCTCATTAACTGGTGTGATTTTACTTGGACACTATATCATAAACAAAATAGAATTGTACTCATTTCACAAGAATATGAAACGAAGACAACTCAGTCTGAAAAAAGACCGTTGGACAGACGTAAAACAATTTTGCTAGTAATGGCGCTAACAATATTGATATAGTCCCATAGGAGATATTTCCTCGTCTTCAGAATTATAAGATTCAGGCAAAGGTCAAAACAGAAAATACGAGGACCAAGACACAACCTTTACACGTTATGCACAAATTGAGCAACTTCGGCCTAAGACATAACTTTTTGCTTTTTCGAGTAAACATAGCTACAAGATTGACGAAAAGTAGGTAATGGACCAGTCCAGTTCGACTTAAATGTTTACATCATAGTTCAGTGAACAGTCGAGAGGTTTATTTGTCTACAGCACACCGCGCGCACGGCATGCGTAAGATTCCTGTACAGACAGGAGAAAACGTGCTAAACTTGGGACATCAACGCGATTTACTCGGGGTATTGCCGTGGCGAGAAAAATCTTAGCGGGAAAGAAAGCCGATGGCACAAAGTTTAAAACTACATTTGTTTGTTTATTATTATTGGGATGAACCAGTTGAACGGAAAATTCATCGCACTCGTCCACGCTTTCGTTTTTCACAAAACATGCCACGCCGCACTAATGTAGACGCTTCTCAGAGCAATTTTACAAAACCCAAGAATACTTTCAAAGTCGATATACGATAAACGGAATCATAACTCTTGCGTTTCACTTATACTTAGGACGGCGGGACAGCTAGGATCTCTCCCACTAATGTGAAACAAAAGACGACGGAAAGGGCACGGATTGAGCGAGAAATACTACCTTTCGGTCCAAAGTTGACATCTGACGTTCTCGAAGCAGAGCCAGCGTCGAGAATCGCTTCTTCAATCGCCTCACATCGGGGCTTCCCATTTTTTCGTCAAGATGGCGACCGGAATATGGACCGCAAAACATGACATGATATCTGGAATATTTCACTGCCGCAAGAAAATAAAACTCTTATCGCCTGTGTCGTCATAGGGATCGGACTCCTTGGTCACGTATTTTGGTCCTGGCCTTCATGGTTTGTTTTGAGTCAACACAGGAGATGTAAGGCAGACTGGGAGCGACACTGACCACTTCGCTCATGTAATCGTGTCTTCATTCGGTCAAGCGTGTAGTCTTAGTCGGTATTGGTAGAGAGGCGACCGCTACGAGCGTGACGAGTCGTGTCCGAGACAGAGTTCGCCGGAATGAAGATAATAAACAGGGCGGCAAAAAACACACGGGTTAAGCGTTTAAGTGGCTTTACATTTTAAACGGCTTACTCCGATGCGGTTAAGTAGCGTTAATCTTTCAAGAGTAAGCAAAATCCTATTTTTAAAGCACATTGACGGTTCGATGATTTGTCGAAAACGCTAGAAAGTTCTGGTAAAAACTCAACTTCCTGTTAAGATGCGCATCGTGTACAATTACCACGAAGAGTCGAAAGCTAACCTCTCCTTACCAAAACTGACCAACGCCTTCCGAACAACGATATACTGTTTTCTATTGGTATCAGCACAGCAATGTTGCAAAACTAGTACAGGCACAGAGAAAATTATCCGGACTGAGACACGTTCGATCAACCTAGAAATTCACAACACTAAATGCTATAAATACCAGCAAGAAGAATTGGCGTTAAGACGTTGCACTCGAAAGGATTAACCTTATCCTACCTAACTGGTATGTGGTGAAAACTGATCTCTGGTGCGATTATTCAGATATACCGGCAACAAACAGTCGAGTCTGATGATTGAATTCTAACGGTTGAGTCAGCGAACCAAGTTCAACAAAGTCAACGTTTGATTATTTTTACGATAGCTAGGCGACCAAATCGTGGTAGCCGTATAGTTGATTATCCTGTACGGGTCCAGACTTCAAGGAACCTATCGAGTATTTTGACAGGAAGAAATAATGCTGTGCAGTATTATCACGTAAAACCGTAAGATCAACCTAATGGTGTTTTAGACTACTCTAAGATGTCACCTGATTTGACCTTTAAAGTCTGTGGTCTGATTATTATATTTCAACATAGGAAGGAACACTTGTTTTTCTTCCCATCAACGATGTGTTTTTACGGTGAGCCAAAATGGCGGCAGAAAAATAACTTGATCTAATTATAACTTGGAAGGACATGAAGCAGTTGAAGCGCGGACAAAACGGAACCGGTGCCAAACGAAGGAAACAGGTGACTGGTATTAGGCGAGAGGAAAAAGGAAAACGGTGTCCGACGCGGGAAAACAAGCAGCTGGTTCCAAGCGCGGGAAAACTGCTTTTTTTGTCAGGCGTGCAAAAAACTGTCATCCAATCAGTGAAAAGCGCGGGAAAACATGATGCCGTACCAAAAGAGAGAAAAGCGAAACAAATGCCAAAGAAAGGAAAACAAGAGAACGCTTGACACCTGGTGAAAGGTTTTGGTTTTGTTCGACCTTATTAACTGTTTGCCGTTTTAACCTTCCTCGTCTTCCAAATGCCACCCCTGTGATTCAAGAGGGTATTGAAGAAAAGTTAAATAGCAACCTCGTATCCAGGGTTTATCTCGTTCCAGGGGACGGGAAGATGAGAGACCCTGGAAACGAGGGTAGTTAAATGGTAGACAAAGCCTTACCTTTCCTTCTGGGAAATTGTCGAAATCACCAGAGAAGCTGTCATCTTCAATAACTCCACTCTCCCTGCAAGCATGATAAATGATCAACATCATGCCTTCTTCAGGCTTCTCTATTCTTTCAGGCTTCTCTACGCAATTGCGTTCATAACTGCGAGGATCATAGCCCCACTTGATTTCATATCCGCAGTTCAACATATGATTCATTTCGTATATCATTTCGTTGATCATGCCTCCTTATTAAGAGGTAAAATAAATCACAGAAACGGACTCTTAGTTTATCAAAGCAGAAACTAAAATTCTTCATACCTATCAGCGGCCTTCTCCTCACGGCTCTTCATCGAGACTGTGGTTGTTACTGAACTTGTAGAGCTTGTCATGGAAGTGGCTGCAAAACGATGTTAATACACGTGAAGCCCTGTGCTGTTCAGTGCTTACTACGGCGTTGGTCAGCATTGGCCATTGTTGCCGCAAATGTTGACCAATGTTAGCAGGGGCTCATGGGGGGGAGGGGGGGTGCTAAAGTAGTCATCACAATATAAAGGAGAGCGCGGTCATTTACAAACTTACTCCTTTCCTTGAGGGTACCAAACTGGAATTGTTGGATAACTTCTCTCAGTTCCTTGACCCAGAGCTGTTTTGTTTCAAGAGATCTCGCCTGGAGAGGAAAATTTGTTCAAGATTAAGCAAGTACTATACTCCGAGATCGAAACTTGCCCGAACTCCCAACTTATGTTTTCGTTTGACCCAACTTACACAAAAAGATAAATTGGAGTGGAGTGGAGTGGAGTAGCTATTGGTCCACTGAATCCAGATCGAATTGGAATTTCACTGAAAATGTTGGTGTCTGACGAAACGGGAAAATCGTAGCACTCGGAGAAATATCTCCCGGAGGAGGGGCCTGTTTGTCAAAAGACCCGACAACTTTTCGGGCCCGAAAAGCCAAATGTAAAACTGTGATCCGCTTATTTTGAAACGTTGGTCTTTTAACATGTTTTCAAGTTAGGAAAGGAAAAAGTAATGGCAAGGTTTCGTGCTTATAAACGTTTTCGTATAGAAGATACGGACAGAATTATGACACCGGAAAAAGGGCCCGAAAAGCCTCGGGGCCTTTGAGAAACGCACGCCAGAGTAGAGAACCACAGGCCTCACCTTGATGATACGTTTGTCTTCCGACTGCGGAGGTTTTCCAGTCCACACAGCGAACTTGCACGAATCTTCGGCAACATGTTCTGTGACTCCCAATTCCGGCGTCTGCAAGAAAATCGTCAAAAGATCAGTTCGTTTGTTTTTCTCCGCGTTAAAAACGCAACTTTTCCCAGCAATGTAAACAAGCACTTTTTCAATAGGGAGCAAACTATGAGAGACAGATGTTCCACTGTAATCTTCCAAAATTGACTAAATGACAATTCAACTGTATGTTATATTTACCTTGATTTTGTTCTTGTACAAATATTTGATTTTGCCTTCCGCATCCTTCGTTTCTTTACTAAAGAGAAGGGCTTGTTCAAACAGAAAAATATGGCGTTCCTTCCCCTTTCTTCTCAGCTGTTTCGGGTCAAACACAGTGAAAGCATCCTGAAAGAGAGCAAATCCCTCTTAAAGTGCACCTAAACTCAAATATTTTTCGCTTTTAATATAAATCTTATTTTGCCATTTGTACCTCAAAATCTTGCTTTTTTATGTGCCTCACAAGATACATAGGGGTCGCAAAACTAGCAATCATTTGGACCCGCGACCGAACTACGAAAGGCATGCCTCTATTCTCGATTTTACGTCACAAACTGTTTTGCAATGCAAAAGTTCTTTGAAAACTTGAATGCAAAGCAGTTTGTGACGTAAATTTAAAACATAGACCCATTTTTGTCATGGCACAGTCGTGGGTCCATATATGACTGCTAGTTTTGCTAACTTTACATAGCTAGTGCAACGCATACGAAGCCAAATTTCGAGGTGAAAATGGTAAAATATGTTTGCTATGGAATTATCTTAACAACGAAAAATGAAACATTTTTGCCTTTAGGTGCATTTGAACTGATGATGTTCCCGGGTTGTGATGTTGTTGATAAATGTGGTCTTCAACAAAAAACGCCATCAGTCTTCAATTGATTGACGTTAGCTGGGAACTAACCGATCACACCAGAGGCTGGTAATCAGATAAACCAATCAGGAGTAGTATATACATGAAGGAAGCGCTGAAAATGTGTCGGAACCTGTCACAATGCTCATGACATTGCTCATGCTCTTCTTCAAACCGAGTCCAAGTGTTAAGCCTTTCGTATGAAAATTATTTTTCATTCATAAGAAAAGTAACAATTATTAACACAACCATAAATTAGCGCTTGGACTCGCTTTGAAAGAGAGGCTAACGTGAAGTCGGAATTGGCCTATTGCTTTTTGCTCTGGCTTCTCATTCGTAGGGACATAAGCGCGAGATTTCTTGGGCCAAAGCAAGCCCAAGGTGATAGCTTAATCATTTTGCACACACAAAGGCTCTCTACCTAGGCACTTGGTGATAAATGCGCCCGTTTTACACCACAAGTTCAAATAGCGGCAAAACATCTTGACTGAGGGTTGCGGTTGCAATGACCTATGCTCACTACATAATCGGTTTTTCACATTGTCAATTGTCCTTGTCACGAAATTATCTTTTTTTTTTGTTACCGAATTCAACATCGGCAATTTGCGTTGCAACTAAAACCTTCGAATCAAATTCTACAGAGAACTTAATTTGCGCTTATAATTGAAAGGGATGAAACTAATTTTTCGTATGCAAGTATGGGACAGAGCTATGGCGCATTCTAGAGATTAAAGATTGTCTGAAGTACCTGTAATATTACTTTTCCAAGGGAATCGATATTCTCCTGAAAGGCAAGAAAGGTTTTATTTCGATTAAGGTTTTGATAGCAATAAATAAACTTTGTGTAGTCGGCAAGTTGTGTTTTTCCTTTTTAGCACTCACCTGCCCGTTTCTCAAAGCCATTTAATACACTTGACAATTCAATGAAGGGGTTTAAATGCTATCATTATCACTGTCATTACCGTTATCGTTAACGCTATCGGTAATGTTATCGTTACTCATTAATACTTACATCGTATCCATACAGCATATTCACGTACATAGCGTCGTTAGCCCGACGAGGAACACTAAGCATAACATCCAGCCCAGCCTGAAAGAAACAAAGCATACAGCAGCGCATGCGTGTCAGCTTCGTTGCGAGCACTTAGTTTTAACCTTCTCCAATTATTGCTGCAAATGTGGCACCCAAGCACCAGTAACTGACAAACAAAATTCCTTAGCTATCCGCTTCGAACCGCGATTCACACAAAAACGCAGAATTTCACTCATTTACCGGGCTCAAAATTCACTATCTTTTTTATCCACTAAGACTCTCTATAAACGATGTTCGGTAACTGTGTCGTTGGCAGGCAACTCGAGTGTACAGTCAAGCGTGAAAATTCATAACCAGTTAATGGGCGCAAGCTTCTTATGGTACTCGATCGTTACTTTTAAAAAACTGGGAGGCGAAAAAGATAACTTGTGACATAAAACTACATCTATCGAAGTTTATATTGAATCAGCAGTGGCAGATACTTCAGTCCATTGTTTGCGCACCGCAGTTAAAAAATAATATATTATTTCCAGACGGCAAAAGAGAAACAATCTCAATCCATTCACTGAAAACATCGAATAAGTTAAGGAACAAATTGTTCAGTTCAAATAAAGTGCAAAGTAAGAAAGACAGAAAATGATTCTTTGAACCAAACTGATCTGCAGCAATCAGAGCGAAACAACGCGTTCACCAAACTGGAAACTCAAAAGACAGCAAAAGCTAAGCTCGGATTTGCATACCTGTAGACTGACTTTACAGCCTTCTTCACAACACGTTAACAGATCCTGTAAATGAAGACGAATGAAGATTAATGGCTCCTCTTTCACTCGCTGCACAAAAGGGGAGCGTGAAACTCCGAGCCAAAAAGAGGTTTTGAGTAAATACAATTCTCATGCAGCTATTACCAGACAAGTTTGCTGAGTACGAAAGAACTTCAAACGTCTTGATAACTGTTTGCGCAGACGATCGTAATGTTGCATTAACAGGTCTCTCGATCACTCAGAATTGACCAGAGAGACTTGTATTTCTACGGCATGGCAAACTATTGCCAACTTAATTGTGGGAAATGACATTTGTCACCGAAGTCTTCCTGAGTAGCAAAAAACCTGGACAACTATTGTAAGAGCAAAAAGATCTGATGATTGCAAAGTATTGGTTCTCGTGTTAATAAAGAAACTGATGCGTTGGTGGGGAGCAAGGCACTGATTTGGTATCAAATTAGTCGATAACGATAAATTCGCGATCGCAGAGAACTTCAACACCTGGCTCAAGCGTTAGCTCGACGTCGGCAGAGTGAACGAACGAAGACAATGGATTGCAGACGATAACAACGCTTTGTCTCTGTATCAACATATTAAAGAAAATGAACGACTTCTAAAGGTGATTTGAAGAGCTGCAAACGGCTTGATGTCACTATTTTATGCCCGTTGCATAAGGAACGTACATATATCTCTGAGTCTCTTATTAGAGATGACTATCAGAGAGCAAGAAAAATAGCCGGAAATGAAAGATGACTTGATACCAAAGAACCTGCATATTTCAGTACACACCGGAGTGGAACAAATCATGAGCTAGTTCGTCTAGAAGCTAGAAACGCGGCTGAAAACAGAAGTTCTAGCTAAATCTCAGTCCAGGCATCCGGCAAAGCAGACTATAATGAATTTTCAGCCCCAGAGCTCAGAGGTGTTTTGAAATAACAAGAATCAATTAAATCACGAAGTTGTACAATTGATTGTCCAACCTTACCTTCAAAAGAAGTTGATATTTTGTGATTCGCTGCACAGGTTTGATGAGATAAGCAGAGATGGAAAGGCCATGACCATAGCAAGCTTGAAGATCCTACAGAGACAATCAAGTAACATGCATGATACGGTCAAATCTTGTACGATCGGTCGGCCAACAAACCGTACATAACCGAGTAGTCCGAAAATAAACACTGTGTATTGAAAGTTATGAGCTGCACAATAGACATTTTGCATGACAAAAAGAAATCGAAATAAATTGCACACTTACTGCAAAGAAGTTTCCGCCGTGTTCTATGAGCAGCGAGTTCGAGAAGGGTTTGTTCTTGCAATAAGCCACGTACATACCAACAAACGATTCACCCTGAAAAAAAATTGATTCAAATCACAGGTAACTAAATTACTTAACTGTTCCAAATGAAAGCTACTGGGCTGTATTTTCCTGCTATGATATTTATTATGATGCAAATGGTGATTTTAACTTTTGGACAGCTGAAGTGTGACCATCCCTACGAAAAGTGGTATTAAGGATGTACAAGGTAATTCTGACTTTTAAGTCTATGTATGAAATCGTATAGTGTGACCACTCAAAAGAAAGCTCCTGAGCAGTACTTTACTGCGGTAATAACAAGTTAATGCTAACTTTTGAGTCTTTGTATGAAATCGTAAAGTGTGACCATTCAAATGAAAGCTCCTGAGCAGTACATTCCTGAAGTTCTCTTTTATTATGCTGTACAACGCATACGCAACGCATTCTAACGTTAGAGTGTGACCATTCAAATGAAAGATACTGAGCAGTACTTTCCTAAGCTGCTGTTTATTTTACTGTACGAGGTAATTCTAACTTTTGAGTCTATGTATGAAATCATAAAGTGTGACCATTCAAATGAAAGCTACTAAGCAGTACTTTCATGTGGTGCTGTTTATTATACTGTACAAGGTAATTCTAACTTTTGAGTCTACGTATGAAAGCATAAAGTGTGACCATTCAATTGAAAGCTACTGAACAGTACTTTCCTGTGGTGCTATTTCTTATACTGTGCAAGTTAATTCTAACTTTTGAGTCTATGTATGAAATCCTAAAGTGTGACCATTCAAATGAAAGCTACCGAGCAATACATTCCTCCACTGCTGTTTATTATGCTGTACAAGGTGGTTCTCACGGTTGAGTGGCCCTGCATAAAGATCATTGAAATGACATGCAGCAGCTGCTCTTTGCTTTGTTTCTAAGTGTTTATTATGCTGTGTAACGTGGTTAGCTCTTGAATATATAGTTGAACTCCGATTTTGACCATTGAAATGAAAGAAAGCGTGCGGTAATTTCCTGTGGTGCCGTTTATTTTGTTGTAAAAGGTACCTCTTACATGTGCCAGTTACGCTAAAGCGCACAGAACAAATTCGATTAAGCGCCACTGTGAGCCATGGAGTTAAGCAAAACGTGGGGATCCTTTGTTACCCCGCCATTCTGAGAAGTTTTCACGTGAGTGTAGAAAGTAATTACTCAATTACTTTAGCTCTTTTCTATGATTTGATCAAAAAAACTTGCGCGAACTTTATTACTCTCGTTTTCCCGCGCTTCGCGCCGGTTGACTTCACACGCTTTGCATTCTCATTGGCTATTAAAACCAAGTCGTGCATTACTTTGACTTCTGATTGGCTGAATGGTGTCCTTCGTTCAGAAGGTGATTGGTTCCGAAACTAAAGGATTACTTTGTGTTCAGTTTTGATTTTACGACACTCAACTGAATACCGCTGTAATTAGTAATGAATTCAGTTTTTTGCGACAGAATCCCAAAAGCGAGAAAACATTTCCCAGGCCAGAACCAATATTTGTTAGTTAACAGTTAGTTGAATAACGCAGGACGTTTGACGTACCCACTCTTGAAACGCTTCTCCTACATCTTCCGGGTTGGTTTCGTATTTTTCCAAAGCTTGTAAGAAAGTGCTGCGAAACAAGGTTCAAGACTTTCATTTAGCCCTTCTGATTACAGTTATTTCATCTGTAATGTTACATTTTCACACAGAAATGAATAGGGTGGAGTGGAAATGACTCCGTTCCAATCCTTCAGAAAATGTAACATACGAGCAAGCTCTTTCTGGAGTTGAGGAGAACTTTATCTGAAACCAAGCCAACGAAGAGCGAACCAACTTGCAATGCAAGTACGTAAGCACCGCTATTGAACTTACTCGTTATGGAAATTGTAGATATCCTCAATGTTGCCAAAGATAATGCTTTCTTTTCCTGAGAGACCGGCTGGGACATCGGAGTTGTTCATCATAGCGCTCAAGTAGTTCTGGTAAAGGAAAACAAACAATAAAATTACTGGTTAAAATGGATTAAAGAGCGAATACTTTCAAAGGGTGCCTGGGCAGGATACTGCATATGTTTGTATGTGAAGCGCGGGAAAGAGAACAAAATGATCAGCCAATCACGAGGACAGCTCATTATGCGATTAGCCAATCAGAAATCAAACAAACTTCGTCACCTGTTAAAAGCGCGGGAAAAAGCGCCGGGTAATAATCAACCAAGAACAAGCGGCGACTATCTCGTTTGATCAATGAAAAAAAAAAACATGGTTAAAAGTGAACTGGAACCAAGGCACGAGAAAGGTCGCATGGACCATCACACCACTGATAATAACTTCAGTTGTTTCCTGGAAGTCTCTGTTAAATGGACAACACAATCGTGTTAATTCTTGCAACAACAACAACAACAACAATAGGCCTTACCTCTATAACGCAATTTAAATCAGCGACGTATGTTCGTTCTGTTTGAAGCAGCTCGTTCATGATAAATCTGATATAAAGGAACACAATTTGGTGAAACATTTATCGGATGCTCAAAGCACATGTCTAATTTGGAAGTTCTAATGTTCGTAATCATTCCAAACCAAAGTTTGAATGACGCGTCAAAAGTAGACAAACGAGATGTAGACAAAGAGAACACGAGATGTAGACAAACAGAAAGCGCGGAAATTTGACGAGACGGAAAGTTCGACTTAACGTTTATATGTAAATAACGATTTTTATTTAGATAGTTATTTATCTTCGACTTATTTATTTAGTCTGTCTGGAAAAGGATTAAATGGGCGACGTTAATATATTTGGGTCGAGTCGGTTGAATCAACCTCAGTGTCCTATTGTGTGTTATGAAACCAAACTCAAGCCATTGCTTTCACCAATCATAAAAGACATGGACGATCAAATCGACCAATCAAAACACGAGGGAAAATGTGTGCACATGGGGCTTAGCGCGGGAAAAAGTGTGCACGGAAGGATGGATTACTTCAGTTTTGCTGTGGATTGGTTGAGAAAAATGGCGTGAGATATTTGGGCCAATCACTGAAGGCAGTCATTGAAAAACCAAGGCAGTGCGGAAGGTACTTTATATACTCAAATGAAAACGGCTCTTTGAACACAAAGAGATAACCAATTTTTATGCAAACTTTATCGACAAATGGTGTGGTGGGATGTGGCGGATTAAAACAGTACGAACTGATTGGTTACTTTCTTATTTCGTTACTGGCGCTTCAGTTTTATAATTTATTATTTTTTCCTAGTAAGTAAATATACATCACAATAAGTAAATGAGACAAGATAAAATCTGATTACGTGTAAAAATTGACCGGGTAAATAAATTTCTGGTTTGTGGTCAAAAGATTAATAAACAAATTCAAAATTAAAGAGCTGTAAATTTAGGGAAAGATCTCGCAATTGTTATCGCCCCTTAATTGTAATACTGATACGAGTAACATCCATAAAACAAGAGATTTTTCAAAACATGGGACCAAATATCACGTTCGTGCATATTTTAGGAACAATTTAACGACTCCTTGAAACCATCAAACGGCCTTGAGAGGCCAGAAACCGACTTTTCCTGCAATTGTTCTGCCTTTCACTGCCTACAATTGTTCATTATGAAATCAAGAAACCGTAAAATTAGATCTTTCACAAGGGTTACTTTATGTTTTGCGTTCTCTACATTTCTTTCTAAAAATACCGCATGCCACATTTTGGGCCCAAATTTCCGGTATTTGCTGTGGCTATCCAAGCCCATAAAAATTCCTCTGTATTACATATTCTACTAATAGCATGAGATGAGATTCACAACGATAACAATTTTTTTTACATGATTTTCTGTCCCCAAACAGAAAAATATCACTTTATCGTGTTTTACTATCAGAATGATAATTTCTCTGAGTAACCCTCGGGGGTTGCACCTAAATTTAGCGGTAGAAGAATCAAAGATAAAATTTGCTTTCATGCATCACGGATAACGAATGGTCTTTCTAAAACGAAGAGTCTCGCAAAATTTTGGTCGAATTTTGCGGATCCCTCTGTCCGCATTTTTCAATCCTTTGCCAAGGCTTAAAAGCCCCAGGCACGCAGAAAATCGTCTACTTTCGCAGTCTGGCCATGTCACAAACTCGCAATTCGTCATCCTTAGTTTTTTTTTTTCTTTTTTGGCAGATCTCGCCCTAAACTGGTGATTGTCCTAATTTGTAACCTTTGCTTCTGCCAACACTTGGCGCTGTCTTACCCTTGCGCCCCCTCTCTCCCCTCCCTGGTAGTTTATTTTCGTACGTACTCTTTTCTCTTTGCAGAACGCCGTTTCTCCTCCGTCATCTCGTGAATACCGCTGTCCTTGGACGTTTCCCTGAGGGCGAACGCTTGCTGTTGTTGTTGACCTTGCGTATGAAGCGACTGCAAGCTCGGCCATTCCACATCGTCCTGGCAATCAATACAAAGCAACGAAGAGAACAGAGTCAACGAACTGTAACTTTTATAAATCCTTGTCTCTTCATCCGAGCTAAAACAGTCTATGAATTCATCGTCCGCCATGACGCGCTCCGCGCCGATCGTAAACCGCGCTTCAACAAAACCGTGAGCCGCTTTGTTTCAACGCCTTTGAATCGCAGCCCACGAACCACACACAACAATAATCATCGTAGAAGTTCAGTAATCATTTTTTCCAAGCGTAAATCCACAACTCGGTTCGACAACAAACGGCATTTACTCCTCTTGTATACGAGCTCTACTTTGCTAAGTGTTCTCGATCTGTTTTGCGATTCAGACACTCCTCTTTGTACAAACAGGGTTCTTGGCAATTAAGTCTCGATTTTCACGCGCTTATTAGCAGCCACAATTCCACTGAATGATGGAAAGACAGTTTCAAGTTTCCGCACTTTTCAGAAACAAGTCCAATCTGTCGCTTTGAGAAACGCAGAATCAAATTTCCGACGTCAAAATCCTTTCATTTGATTCGACATCAATCTTAAACGATTCCGACACACAAATCCCACCAATACGATATTAATCTCCAGTTGAGAAGCTTTTAGCGAAAGCCGCTTATTTCTGTAAGCGTTTCAGTTTTTTTTTTCAAACGCGACGTCCACAAGCAAGATGGGGACCGAGCAGCCAAACAATCCTAGCCGCCGCGTACCAAAACACGAAGTGATTATGAACATAGCGAGGAAAGACTTCGGATATTAATTAGTAATGGGATGACCGGTGGTCTCTTAGATTTGCGTATTCAACGGAAAGCAGGGTGCACAGGAAGACTAAATACTAAGACACAGGAAAAGAGCCACACGCTGGCAGCTTGAAATAAAACAATTTCACCTGCGTTGACTTAGTGAGCCACTCAACGCAAAGTTGCGGTGAGTGGAATAGCTCCGACTCAATCAATAAGCATAGATTTTTAACAGCAAACACCAACATCACAGCAATATCGCTGCTGGAGCACCAGCAAGTTTGCTCGCAAATAAACAATTTCGACTCCTTTGGAAATCGGTGTCTCGTCTATTGTCGTCTTGCGTTCAGGTGAAAGACAAGGCTGTGGTAACCACACCATAAAAATGGTGTGAAACACAACTTCTTGTCAAGTAAATAAAACTCATTTAGGGATATCACTGGTAATTTGCCCCCCTCGAGCTAAGAGTCGAGCGCTGATTTTTTAGAAAGATCGAGAAAAGTTCGCTCGCAAGTAAATTCGAGTAAATCTTAACTGCACGCTAGTCCACTATTTTGTCATCGCTTTTCGATAAACTTCCCTCACATCTGGCTTAACTGCCTGAGAAAGAATGTGGTCGCCAAACGACTTTAATGTCGCCAAAGATATGGGCATAAAAAGCTTTTTCTGAGGGCAAACAAAAACATCGAAACAACCCCTTGTGTTTGGGGACAATTTCGTTCGGTACGAAGAAGCAACCCTTGTAATAAAACTTTTGCTTTTAAGGTTAGTACAAGACCACCTACAAAGCTTAAAAGAAAGGAGTAATAACATAAATATGTTTCCCCATGTTGAAAATTCACGTCTTGGCCAGACGAACACCTTTCAAACCGACAATCTATCAAATGCAGTTTTAATTCTTCTGGTTGTTAAAAATTCATTGTTCTCTAAAACCTTTGTACGTTGACGCCGCGCGTATCTTTTTTGGCATACATGTAATCGTTGTTACAGCCAGAAGTTCTCAACTTGAACAAAAACAGGTTTCCATTGTTCTTAACGCAAGCCGTGTACTGGACACGCGGAAAAACGAGTCGGGAGCCACTACGCGCAATTTTTCTTCCAATTTATGGCTGTTGAACTCCACCAGCAACTTCGAAACTGCCGTAAATGAGGCAAGCACTGCTAATAGTTTTGGAGTGTTTTCCAGCGGGAGGCGCTTGTATTTGGTAAAAAATTGCCGATCGCGGGAACGGTCATCCTGAAAGAATCTTACTAAAGAAAATCGCCAAAATAAAACCGTCAATTTTCTGTAATGAAAAAGCCGAAGCTTTCCTATGTAAATGAGATAGTTTTAATAACAATTGACCACAAGGTCTGAGCAAATATAAATTATATTCACATGTTGAATCAACTTCGTTTGCATAGAGAAGTAAGGCTAAGTGAACTTGAGGGAAATGAAGTGCTTCCAATGCGCAAGTCTGTTGATAAAATTTTATGGAGTTGCACGTTATTTCCTGCTAATATTACTACCAATTGAAATATCAAGTATGACCATTCAAATGAAAGCTACCGTGACGCACTTTACTGTTGTGCTGTTTATCATACTGTACGAGGTAATTCTAACTTCAGAGTCTGTGGATGAATCCTTTAGGTTTGACCATTCAAATGAAAGCCGCTGAGCAGCCTTTCCCATGGTGCTATGTGTGTAACTCTGAATTCTCCACTGTGACCATTAGTTAGCAGTGCGAAGTTCTCTGGTGCTAATTATTGCGCTGTGAAAAGTGGGCCCATCAAAGGAACAAACCACCAATAAAAGAACGAAATGATCTTCTCCAGAAAGATTTTCCAGCGTAAAATTTTCAAAGAAACGCTTGAAGCTAAGTATCTGTATGACGGACGTTGTTTTAAATGTCTCCGAGTAACAATATCCCTTTATGTAAGACACAGTCTACTGTGCCGCCTTTCACTGAGTCGTCACGCAACGCTCTGTTCCGCTGGGGCGGGGGGGGGGGGGG
>BLFK01000535.1:1521347-1539605 GCA_014634185.1 Astreopora myriophthalma
GGGGGGGGGGGGGGGGAATGTTTAAGGCTGCGTTGGAGACAATAAACGAGGCCTCTAAATAATCGCACAGGGGAGACCGCAGTAAATTTCTTACCTCGTTTTCTGATGTAGTATATCCAAGCTTGTTTTCGAGCTTCGTGCGGTATTTTTGCATACGCCGCGCGAAATCCTTGTACCTCTTCTCGACGGCAGTGGCCCACTGTCGGATTCCGTCACCATGGTAACACGACTTGGCGATAAGTGTTTCGGCTTGATGCAACATCGACTTCACTCTCTCGCGAATCTTCTGTGGACAGAGATGGCACAAAAGACTTTAAATAGCATCTTATGAGAGTGCTCCCTTAGCACCTATATTCGCCCATAAAATAGCCAAAGCAATTTCGCACTTCGCAATTCGCCAAGAAATATCGTGCCACTTTTTCAACCAACCAGGGACAAAGTCAGAACCAAGGGCATAAGCACAAGCTAAAACGCCAGCGACATCGGAAGCGACATAACAGCAAGAGCAAGCAACAAGAGTAAGCAATAAGGCCAAGTATCGAGCTTTCCTTTGATATACCATAACCGGGGGGAGGAGGAGGAGGTTCTGCGTATTCTCACTCAGTTGCTTACGTTCTATATGCTCGTACTTATTTACTGGTGAAGACCAGCTTCGGCGCCGGCTAGGTGTATTGGCTTCCACTTCCGTGCAGTTTCGACTGCGGGACTCAATCAACCGAAAGTTGCCCAATAGTGAGTGCGTAATTAAATTTCGATAAGGGTTAGTGTTCTGTCTTAAAGGTAATGGGCAGAATGAATCGATGGTCACCGCCATGTTTGCTTTTTGGGCCTTGTACCAGAACCTTTCAAGCGAAGTGCTTCACATGGCGCTGGGGTATTTCCGGCAGCGCTAGGAGCTTCCTATCCCTGAGGTTGGCAGACCCTATCGCTACAAAAATTCCAGCGCTAGGGCCAACTTCGACTTTTGCATGTAAACTTAACACAGAAGAAATATGGCGCTAGGATGATCGTTTCTCTAGGATCTTACATCCGCTAGGATCTTCCTAACTCCGAGTAAAACAACTCCTGAGGTTGAAGGAAGAAAGAAAGTGGGAAGAGGAGGAATAATTTGCTCGCCCCTTTTTTTTTTCAAGGAAAGTAAGGTTCTAGGTTCAGAAGCTGAAGTTTCAAGCATTAGCCCTTGCTCTGATGAGCTAAAGAACACATGAAAATTTAAGTACAGTTAAAAAATGACAACGAAAACAAAAAAAAAACACTCAATAACACACTCAAAATGAACGAAAAAAGTTGCACACACCAATTCATATACCTCGGAAGCTTCTTTGAACTCGCGGTGTTCGTCCAGAAGCTCTTTCGTTTCCGCGTCCGTGTCTCCTTCGCCTGACCGCGAGGACAGATAAAACTCACCATTCTCGTGAATCCAGTCGAGCGCCTGAAAATACAGAGATACGACAGAGTGGCTTGCAATGGAGTGTTGTAAAACCGAAACCCAAGTAATTAAGGAGCCAATCACATTCCGAAGGAAACTCACTCTTCAGCCAATCACAAATCGAAGAAATTCAAGAATTGCCTTCACGCAGCCGACGCCAAGCGCGGGAAAACGAGAGTGACACCAAGGAAAATGTCAATTCAAAGCAATTACCCAAAATAATTGTCGTTCAGCTTGTAAAACGAGGCAACGTCGGCTTTTTAAATTCCCTCGCTCGCGTTCTCTAGGTAACAGGGTTCGAATCCCGTTGAAGCCCTGATTTTTTCAGGCTTCTCCTTTCCGATTGCTTAAATTGGAAAATTAACTGCGATGATCATTCTTCACTTTCATTCTTCACTTTCAGGTGATTGTTTTGCAAAGAATGGCAAAGAAATGAACTAATTCTCCTCGGTGGCGTGGTTGTTGGCGCGGCTTTAAACTACCTTTCATTGTTTCGGCGGGAACGTTTTTCTTGTAAACGACAACAGAGGTTGAGAATATTGGTTTGTAGACAGAAGACTGTCTGAGTTACTCTTTGCATGAACCTACCTCCTTAGCACACTGTTCCAGTTCAAGGTACTGTAAACAGTATTCAGCAAGTGTTCTTCTCACGCTCCACACATCCAAAACATGTTGTTCCTGCGCTCTCAGCTGTTCTTGAACCTCTTTAACTTGACTCTCCACACGTTCTACATTCACATCCGCTCGCTCGCTGCTTGTGGATGCGATCACTGATAGAAATGAGTCAGCGTTCCGCTTTACTTCGAGCAGGCCCGTGGAGATGGCATCCTTGTCCTCACTGTAGCTCTGTACTATAGCCTTCATGGCTTCGAGGCGTTTGATGGATTCCGTTTCGATGAGCTTGCTACAAGGGTCACCTTCTTCGAGCTTGTACTCCCTTGAAAGACGATCCATAAGTAAATAAACCTGTACGGAGGACAAAAGAACAAATTTAAAGAGTGGCGAGGAACTGAAAACAATACACTTTCACTGTGTTCAGAAAAAAGAGGGGTTAGCTGCTGTAAATTAACTGCTTCTTTAGCAAACATTCACGCCCTTTGTGGTACATTAAGCTGACAGACTGGTAAATACGGACGGTAACACGCGATCGGGCGTGAAGATTGCCTCTCATGAGAGACGCGCGAGCTCGCGCGTTTCACTCGCTTTACTCGCCGTAAGAGGTATACCACACCTGTTCAGCAGACTTGAAGAAGCTATACGACGCCGTTACAACTTTTCTCCTCTCCTCAGATTTACTCATCAAGTGTTGCCATCTCCTGCTCATGTTTTCTGCGCAATTCCAAATGGCGTCAGGATCAAAGTGGCCATCTTTGATAAGCTTGTCTGCGCGCTGCTGAACTTCAGTGGCGCTCTGGCATGTTTTCTGAAATCAAGGCAGCCGACAAATGATTTTAGCAAAAATACAAGTTCTATTCGAAGATGACTCGTTCAGAAACAACACAACTGACAAGCAGGTACGGAAAAGAAATCCGACTACTTTGAACCTAAGAGCTCCTAAATATCAGTTCGGATACTCCACCACTAGGCTATGGTTGAGTGGCGGGACAAAGGCCATTGTGCTACAATCCTGGTCACAAGCAGCCTATCTGAAGACTAAGACCGCGAAAGCCCGCCTGCCCCCCTGTCAATGTTGATGAAAATCTTGACCACAAAAAAAAAAAAAAACACCTTGACAATAGCTTCAGAATAGCCATGTTTCAAGAATTGTTCGCCTCCAAGAACAGTACTCTCCAACTAAAGTCACGATAAGAGAAATGTTCACGTTTTATTCCGGCCAATAATCACGAGTTTACAGCAATGACGTCCGCTTCCAACACAACTCTCTACCAACATAACACATCCCATCTGGACTTTAGAATAGCTTCATTTTCTTTCAACATTGCTTGGGGGAGGGGGGTCGATTACACTGGCTTCTATTCGTCTTTTTTTTTTCCTAAATCGTCAAGGACGTAGTTGAAATGGTGGGTTTTAGAGCGTAAAAGGGGAGGTGTCCCAACAACTTATGGCCAGGATCGTAGGTTCACATGATAAACATAACAGTGTTCATACTGAATCGCACGTGCCACGAGGCAACAAGTGGCAGCTATTTACGAGGCATGGTGGAGTTGAATTGGGAACCAGCGAAGACAAATCCAGAATCACAGAACATCCACATGCAAATCCAAATCCAGCGGCCGAATTGGGCCGTGTTGCCTACGTCATAGTAACTGTCTTGAAGAGAGACCCGTGAACCTCTATGCGCAAAAACAAGAACCAAGAACAAAATCAACCAACCTATGGTTTCGAATCCAGGAAAGGAAACACATTAGTGGGCGGTGGTGGTGATGGTGAGGTAGGGGTTAAGACGAACAAAAGTTCTCACCATACGGTGCCATCACGACAAAACACGGAAAAAGCTTTGCCATTTTCAAACTGGCGTGTACGCATTCTCTCCTACCTCAATCGCTCTTTGGAATGCTTCATGTTCCCTCAAAAGTGCTTCAGCCTCGACAAGTGATGTTCCCATATCGGTGACAGCGTAAAGCATGGCTTCGCCATTCCGAACCCATCCGACGACCTACAAGAAAAACCGAGTTACTAACGAACATGCACGCCGAGAACAGAAGCTTAAATCGTTTTTCGCGGAGAATCTTCGTCGTTCCGACCGCAGCTGACAACCTAACGAAACATCTCAGTAAATCTGCATGATTCCCGACAGAGCTCATTACCACAAAGATTTGAAATTTCACGAGTCGCGTCCACACAATTTCTTCAACCCTGCAGCTGTTGCTGGCGAGCCCAAGCAAACGTCATAAAATAGGATTTGTCCGATAAATTATCCGAGGTGTGCGATTTGAAAAGTCCCACTCTCGCACTTAATCTTTTACACGTAATCAAATTTCAAGGCCGGTAATAGCGAAGTATGAACGGCCATAAAAAAATGCAATCAAGGCCAATACCAGAACAATATTTATCTCCCTCTGAATTTCATAATTCATAGTTAATCACTATGGAAAGCTTCACACCCTTTCTGCATGACAGCTCATCCCTATAATGGTCAAAAACCGCTCTTCACAACCACGCTCCAACCACCGCACAGTCACGCAAGCATCGACTCGCATTGTCATCCTTGTGTGGCTAGCCTTACCTCGTACCTATGCTCGCTCATGATCAGCTGGTGAAATGTCCTGGCCTCAAAGAGCTATCAGTGCCAAAGAGCTATCAAACAGTAAGGAGAACTCAATAGTTGAATGGTTTACTTACCTGCTTCGCATCACTTTCCAATTGCCGCAATAACAAATTCTGTTCAAGTTTAATTTTCCTCTCTTCTGCCAAATCCCGAAGATCTCTCCTTTTTCGATGTAAAACTTCTAGTAAATTATGAACATGCGTTTGAGCGTCAATATTCTCTAATGTCAGCGGATCTTTGATGCGAAGTTCAATCTCGGATTGTTTTAGATAATCTATGAGCTCTTCGCCTCGACAAAACGTTCTCATGGCGGCATTTTCGATGTCCTTCATTTGTTCTTCATGGTGGGCGAGAGACTGCTTTGCTCGAGGAAGATCCAGGGCTAAGCCGCCTTTTTCTAAGTGCTCCTCGCAAATTTCTAGACGATCTTTAAGCTGCAACGAGAAAACACACAATGTTGGTTGTTATAATCGGCAATTTCCCGCCATTTAAAAAGCGGAGTACAAGTATGCAAGTTGCGATATTACACGCTTCTTAGAACAACCAGAACATTCAAGTTCGCCCTCACAGCTACTCAAATTCTAGCGGACAAACTTGAAGCCAAACCTGATTGCCTTTAAACCAGCCTAATTACTTATACCAAGAATTTAATTTACCTGTATTTTCAATGACTGAAACATTAATGTCTTTATCGATAACAACGAGGACACCACTAAGTTCTCTCTAACTTTAAACAGTATCCCATTGCCTTTAACGCCGGTTTAAATCTGCATGAGTAGCCTGATATCAGGGCTTGAAATCCGACGGTTGCATAAAGAAGGAACCCTTCTACTTTACATGTTATAATTATTTAGTCTAGCCACGGATTGTTTCAGTGGAAAAAAATTAGCTTGTCTGATTCTTTTATCGCATTTATCCCTGTCAAATATTCGACCCTTTCGACCAATAATAATCAGTCTGCACGGCAAATCAATATCAAAATTAAAAGGGGGCCTTGTTTCCTTAGGAATATTGCAAACTTGCGTTCAGTCGAGTATTGCTTTAGCCAATCGATGTCAACAATAATAATAACATTTTAAACTGGGAAATTTACAGACGTTGTAATTTTATGACCAAGAATACATCATAACCTCAATCACACACGTCTCTAAATAGCCCAGTTTCGAATCACTTAGACCGCTGGATAAAAAAATCAAAGGCGCCTTTGTACAGGGTTAGCCTCAACCTGAAGAAAAATATTCACAAATACCAGCAAGAAAGCGTTGAATAATAAAAGAAAACAACACACAGAAGTGAGACAATTCTCACCGGTATGCTTCAGGTCGAGGTTAACCCTGTGCAGATGTGCCTTTTGTACTTTTATCCAGCGGTTTTGGTGAATTCGAAACTGGACTATTTGGTAATTTTCAGAGCGTCATTTCCTCACGAATGAGTCGCATCGTCTTTAACCACAACTCTGTGGTGCTGTTATATTATTATAGACTAATCTTCTACAACCACGAGTTGTTAACGCACTGTTCAGGTGAATAAACTGAATTTGAATTATATCCAGTGAACTTAAATTAACCATATGGCATAATTTGACGATGAACTCTAAAAAAGGTGCTCTATCTTCAAGTGCAAAATGAAGCAGCCGACCGCCGACCGTCGACCACCGCCATATTTGTTTGTTTTTCGTGCCTAGTAACAGGACCTTCGGGGCGCAGGTAGTTTACATGCACGGTGCTGGAATCACCCTGACGCTTCGATCTTGCTACCTCTGAACTAGGAAGATTCTATCGCCAGAATTATCCTCGCGCTAGAGCCATGTTCGACTTTCTGTATGTAAACTGGATTTTAAAAAACAAACAAACAAACAAACAAAAACATACGGAGCTAGGATGATCCGTCTTTACGATATTCTTCTGACATGTAAACAGCCCTTTGTGAGATAAACGCATTCAAGCTTAGAAAAACGAACTTTCGAATGCTGCAAACTAAAGTATGGTGAAGTAGTTCGTGGTTCTCGCCCAGCTGGTCGATCGACTCCGTTTCAAAGATACTTGCAAAAACGCGCTCAAATGTGCCAGTGGTGTGGCAGCTCTCGCAAGCTTGTTATTAGTATATAGAAGCTTCCATTGTTTTTAGGGGTAGATGCATTATTTATGTTGTTTGTTTTATTGTTGTCTGGAAAGGTAGCAAGCCAGCGATGTGAGACCTTGCGAAAGCTGCTACATGGCTCAAGTGTGGGATGTCCTAAACGGTAGGCAGTCTTTCGTCAACTGTTAGGCAGGAGTGGCGGAGCCTGATTGAAACCGTTCAGTTGTGGAAACTACACCAAGAAGAGTTCTTGCATATGAGAGGAGAAGGATAATTCGGAGAGAGAAGAGGTAATAACTGTGAATTTACCCGTCTGCGGGGCGTAAGGCAATGCGTTGCCGGTGGTCGCACTAGGGAGCTTTACTGGGCAACTTGGACGGTACCGATAACACAAACGTCACAAAAAAACAGTTTTACTTAGCAAAAACAATAGTTCTGCACGCTCTGCTCGTTCGTTTTACAATTTGGTACCTTTCTTTGCCGTCCTCTGCAAAGCAGCAACGTCAGATCACCAAGATCAGCGGCTTGGTAAGAACGTAAGCACACGACATTTAATTTTCCTTTCTCTCTCCAAACTAGAACGCCATTCATACCAGCCGAGTTTCATTTTTGTATGATAAGACACACATTTTACATATTGAAAGAGTTGAAATAAAAGTGAAGTGATTAAAATATCGCGAATATAAAATATCGTGAATTTCTACTTCGAGGAGATGTTTTCGCTGCCGTTGCCGTTGCAGTCCTCGTTGCTAAAGCTCCCTATCGACCTGGTAATGCATCCCACTGAACTCATGCTTCCAGGGAAACAGTTAACCTTATTTAGCAGAAGAGATCAAGTTAATACCGCTAGCTTAGTAATTTCTAGTGATATGGATAATTATTAAAAACTGGATCAATCTTTGGAGTCACGTGGCAACGCCCTTTTAAGCCTTGGATAAAATCGTGATTGTTGCAAATTACTGTTTTCCCAAGCACCGTCTGGAACTCGAAGTCTCTAGGCGCCTATCAATGATATGCGAAATTCAGTTAGCAGACTCAGTTCTCACTGCCGCCAATCAAAATTACGGACCAAAAATCGTGGATAGAAATTCCCCAATGACAACGCGCGATATACGCCGTTTGACCCGGTCGAGTACACTGGTTAATGGAAGTTGGTGAAAAACGAAACTGCTGATTGAATTTCAACTTCAGAAATGGCATGCCATTGAAAGACACAATAGCAAAAACTGATACTTTGGGTTCTGTGTCTGTTGATAACGTCCTTAAATAAGGATAATGACGGCTCTAACGAGGCGGCGAGGCTCAGTGAGTAGGCACCGGGTTTGCATGCGGACCCGCTCCGGCGATCGGCTGGATTTCTCTTCTCGTTTTGGAACCTAGGCAAACAGCAATTCGGAAATGGTCTATTGGTTGTGTCCTTCCAGTAGGGTTTCTTAATGTTGTTGCGTTTAAATCTTACCGCGTGTAGTATAGGCTCTTTAGTTCACCTTGTTCCGGTGATATTATTTACACGAGACGTGAGCATTCATTCTTTGCAGTTTCCGGAATGAAATCCTAACGATAGCACACGTTTATCGCGACGCTGATGGTGATATCAAAATCTGCGGGCAGAGTTTAAATTATGCTGCTTTTACAAGTACATCTCTTTATCTTTTCATTTGGACCAAAGAATCAAAGCAGATAACGATTTATTGATTAAACATACGGACGACAAATTGACGCCTCTTAGTTTTTTCTTAAAGAGATTAATTTACAGTGTGCGAATTATTGTGTCAATTGATGTCAAACCGGGTGGCACGAAAACAAGAAACATCTAAAACGTGTGTAAAGTGTTTCAAATACGCCCTGGCGCAGACACAAAGGCTGCAGCCAGTGCTAGCGTTACACTTGATTTGAATGGTGACACTTGTCGCGTTGTAAAGCACGAAGATAATGAAAGAGTACAAAGGTAATGAAAAATGAAGCTTCTACTTGAATGTGCATACTTTAAATTTCAATCAAGCACTTAGAGTTAGAAACAGCTAGTAAGTGCTATATCATAAACAGCACAACAGTAAAGTACTGTTCAATAGCTTTCACTTGAATAGTCACACTTTAGGATTTCATACACAGACTCAGAACTTAGAACCGTATAGAACTTAAAAGCTGGCGAATTTGGTAGGGTTAGCGAGTACTGGACCAAGATAAATACCATGAATGCCCATAGGACTTAATCGGGCTGCGCCCAGGGTTAGCGCCAGCCTTGGCCCAACATAATAAACAGTGCCACAGCAAAGTGGTGCTGTTCTGCTCAATAGAAATCTAGTGAGCAGAAGAACTTAGAACCATATTCTGCAGCGTAATAGAACCAAACAGAAACCTAGCATCACCTTGAATAAACTTCATGATCAACAGCACCACAGAAAAGTACTGATCAGTAGCTTTCTGCAGAATGGTCACACTTTGGGGTTTCATAAACAGACTTAAAACACATCCAGCTCAAAAGGTCACAAGCAATGTTTAAATTTGCAGCTGCAGATTTGATTAAATTCCTCGGCAAATAGTTGATGATTGACAAAACGAGGAGATTGCTTTGGAGCTGGTGTTATTGTAAGGCAAAATTACATAATTTGTGGAGACACGCTTATTTTTTGTGGGCGGTGTGCAATAAAAATATTCAGGATTCAACCCTTTTATGGAACAGTCCTTTCTCGTGCTGCGGTGTATCATGCGGTACAACCAAAGTGGTCTTAACTTTTGAGTCGACAAATCAAATGCCACTTAAAATGAAAGCTGCCTGGGCAGTGTTTTCTGGGGCGATTACGCCATCCTTTGCCGTACTGCACAAGCAGATTCTAGAATTTTTTTGTTTGCCTGATTTCGTACCGGGAGTGCAAGTGCTAATAATGTTGTTGTTCTTGTTATTTTTGTTGTTGCTGTTGTTGTTGTTGTTGTTGTTGTTGTCGTCTATAAAACTGAACGAATTTCAGAGACTATTCAATTCTTAGCAAATAAACTCTACTTTCCCACCGGTCAGTTTACGATGGTATCAGAATACATTTACAAAAGCAAGATCGACTGGGGCACGTGAAAGCCAAAAATATACCCTTAGTAGCATCGTCTGCATTTAATTGTCCCAGGAAGTCGACGGCAACATCAAAGACACCATATTTTCACGTGATGCGAGAAAAAACGCTAAAACGACATCAAACCATACAGAAAGAAAATAATTATCTATCTCGATTAAGTTTCCAAACAGAACCAAGATAACCTGACCATGCATTTACTTCAACAAATCTAGAATAGCTCCCATTCTAATTATCATTATTAACATTTGAGGTCATTTGTTCCTCGATTTTAATTATTACCATTAACAGTTGTCCATTAGTGTCTCAGACCTGAACTTGTGACCTATTTACTTACCAAGATCACGAACTTAAACAATTCTCTTGTTATCTTTAGAACATTGAAGCCTAAATAGCTCCGAAAGACAGTCCTGGGCTCTAGTTTTCCATTGAGTTGTTGCAGTTCAGATCTTTACGTTGCAAGCGCATAAAGTAGAGAAGAGTTTATAGCCACGGGGTCACTGCGGCAAAAAGAGCTCTAAAATGCCTCTTCTGAGATCAATGGTTCAAAACAAAGAAAAGCCTTGCGGAACAAAAGCGAACTAAGATGAGACAAACCGCTCTCGAGCGTAACACAGGAATTTTCAATGAGAAGTGGATTCTCGACAACAAAGTATGTTCTTGTTAATACGACTTTGACATGTCTCTTCAAAGACCGGTGCTGTTCCATAACAAACATGCGAGAACTGAGTGGTTCGTACCGTAACTTATAAAGGAAGTGAACAGAATATTTAGAAAGAATGTGCTTTTTTAAGATTAACCGCAAACATGAGCAACCCTTGCGAACATCCTGACGGGTTCAAAACTAAATGAGAAAGAAACTCGACGAAAAGGATTGCTCTAACTGGGAAATATGTATATAGATAGATATATATCGAATTTTCGTAAAATGAATATCTCAATAACAGAAAATCTGTATCAAATTGCAACGCAGGTAAATATCATTACACAAATAACATCATTTCCCGATGAGTTACAAATGTTTATTTACTCTGCAGCTTTGCGACAGAGATAAGAATTGTAATGCTTACGAATGTTTTGGGTACAAAAATTCTGTGCCCCCAATTTCGATAAAGAAGCCAGGAATTCTTGAATCGTAAAGAAGAACGTTTGCCAAAACTCCTAGGGATTGACAGATTCTTGGTACTCGGCCATTTAACTGAAAAAGTACTCGCATAAAACGAGGTAATGGTGCGAGAAAACGAATTGTAAAAGAAAACAAAGGAATACAGCAGAAATACTCGAATACGCAAATTCGCTGATGTGGCCACAATTAACTTAAGCCATCTTTTGCTTCAAAATATCCCACATTCCACTCAGAATTCACCCTCTTTGTTTGATTTCACCCTTCATATGGATGTTAAATTGTTCTGTGGTTCACAGGACAGATTAGCAATGTACGCGAATCCGCTTTCTGTCTGCCGATGACGAAAAACAAAAAACAAGCCCCACCGATCAACCGCAAGGACTTGAAACAGAGTGCGCCTCAAGTTGCGCTGTTTCTATAACGTATTAAAAGATTATTTGGTTGTTTGCAAGTACGCTAGAAACTTCCCAAGGAATTTCTACGTCCATATGTGCACGCGATTTGTCGAGGGTGCGTGGATGGATCCGATTTCTTTCTCAGGATTAACACCACAAGCAATTAATCTACTTTAGTACATACCAGCTTTGCGGATCGCTCAAATTCCCTCAGTTGTAGCCAGAGCTCCAGCTGCTGCCTCCTTCTCGTCCAAGAATGTTCGATAGCTCGCCGGACGCGGTCAAGTTCCTTGATAACTTTCTCAACATGTTGAAGCGAACTGGAGTCAACACCTTCGGAGCTAGCAAGCTTTAGTTCTTCAATAATCGTTTCGCCTTCATCAATTGCTGTGTGTATGGAATCTAGCGTAGCTTCTCCTTGATGTTTTAGATTTGTAAGAACGGTCGCTATGTTGTCGGGGTTATCGGAGACCTCTTCGAGCTCTAGCTGCGCTTTTAACTGTTCCACGAGCTCTGATAGCTGGAAAAACAAAGACGACAAAGTTATAACGAAAACCACCGTGGAATCGTCTTCGGTCTGAAGTTCCAGTGTGCTCATGTTTTGCACGCTCCGAGTGAGCGCACAAGAGTTACGAGCGTCAGATACGGGTAGCGTGAGATAGAGCGACCGCTGAAAGCCAGGCCTTCTTGCCTTAAGCTATCTTACACATGTACGTATCACTCACAATTCGGGCCCTTAGAGACACAAAATTGCAAAATCAATACGCGCCCAAAAGATCTCATCTCAGCCACGTCAATTACAACTGAGAAGCCTCGTGACTGACAGCCCAACAGAGGCTGTAAAATTATAGGTCAATAAATAAAAAACAACGTCATAGAAGACATCTTCCTGTTGCTACTAGCCGAGACACGTACAGCAAACTTGTCGTATATCGAAACCGATTTTCCCTAGGAAGTCTTTCTAAAAGATCTTTGGGATTAGAAATTAGAAATTCGATTTGTTGAGACTACTGCTTCGATAAGATCAGCTAACCTCTAGTATATCAGAGGCTGACGTTATTAGACAAACACAATGAGAATTTTAAACTTACCTGTCGAATGCACGTATTGCAAACTTTCAAAGGGCGCAGAAGAACCGCTGGGAGCATGTTTATAAACAGAGCAAAACCGAGATTTCTCGTAGACGGACACACAGAGTGTGTAAAACGTTCCGTTGAAAGAATCAAGCCATGACAAGAGACGGACAATTCCGAAATGAAATCCGAGCGCGCACACTAGGCGAAACTTTACCGACCACTGAGAATCTCGAAAAATGACCTCTAACTTCGAATGATTGATAATTAACCCGGAAAAATCAATATGCACAAACCAGCTCACCCACCTTTTGTGTCCGGGAATAGAAGTTGACAGCAAGCTTTAACAACTCTTTCCGTCTGTTTACACGGTCTATAAACTCTTGTACTCGTTTCTCGAAGAAGTCAACCCGTTTTTTAATCTCGTCTGGATTACACTCTCCGGAGCTTGCTAGATGGCGCGCGGCTTCCAAGAGCTTTGCTGCGTTTGTGTAGGTGTTCTGAAACGCAAAACCGCAATTGCATTGTACTATGTGCTCAGAAAGTTTGTATTTCTAAAATAAGCAAAGCCTCAGAGACATACATGACTCAAATCGGATAAACGTCAATACACAACTCTACAACTCACGGAAATGTATTTCCAAAAAACTTTCCCAAGGATTTTGTTTCAGCACAAACAAACTTTGCTGATGTCAAGAAATGTGACTCTAACTGCATTCACCGAAAACTACTAAATGCGTTACCAACATTTTTGGATTTTAGTTTTTCATGTCGATAACCAGCACTAGAGGCAATGGTTATCTTAACAAAACTGTTGGAACTGTTGGCGGATTTACTGTTCGTGCCAAATTCAAGCAGCGAAAGGGACAATTGACAGTGTATTAATGAAATAATTGTCAATTAATTAACTCGTTTTAATACAAGTTAGCGATAAGACCTCTACCGTTAACTTACGGTAAGTTTAAATCGCGATGAAAGAGTCGAACAAACGGTTTTAAAAGGCAAACATATGAAGGAAGAGATCCAATATTGGTTCTTAAGCAGAAGATGTCAACAAACAACTTCAAGTATTCTGTTGTTTACATAGCGTGACAGAACAATATGAGGTCTTAGTTCGTGAAGCGTCATAATAACCTTTTCTGCCTTACGACGTTTGATAAATAACTTCGAATTTCGAGGGAACCCATGAAATCATTCGCCGACAATTGTAGGCCCGTATTATTAAGAACCAAAGATCTCTATCAACTGATTCAAAATGTAGATTCGAAAAATAATAACTTGAGAAATTCGTATGCTGGCACTTTTACAAGATTTTGAGAAGTGAAGGAATGTTAAACAGATTTAACACCTCTCGATGTTTTACATTAATCTTCTTTGAGACCCATCCAAAATTGGAGCTATATTGCCTGGGTCTGATTAAATTTTGCAGACCATGGATTACATCTGTCGTCAAGGCAATTCAAATAAGAACTAAGCAGACGTGTATTTACTAAATGCAACGATCTTGGTAAATTGCACAAATTTGGACGATTCTGTAACTTTTTAGGGAGGCAAAGAGTTGAATTCTTCTCCAACTTTCGAATTATTAATAATTCTTGAAGAACTGGACGCTTTTAAATCAAAAAACGAATAAGCGTGCGGTCAGAGATTGACATGGGATTAACTCCACTAAAAAAGACCGATAGTCTCTTCGAGAAATAGATTAAGAAATTCATAAAGGACGCGATCAAGATAACATTTGTACGGAATTAGGAACGAGTGTCTCTTTTGGAAGCAGTAACACGCAATGGAAAAATGAATAATGAAGACAATAAGCACATAAAACCGGCGTCGTGTAAACCAATTGGAAATAACGAAAAAAGAAAATTGCCGAAGCCAGGAAGTAGTAATAAACAAATGGAGAAAACAATAAAGAAATGCGTTCTTAAGCTTAAAATTCAATGAATGTTTTACCTTCAACGAGGCAGGAAGAGCTAATACGAATGCAAACAAAAGGTGTACAGACTTTCCGGTTTTTCAATATTCGGTATGTGGAGAACGAAAAAGCAGTACAAATGCATTAGAGATAAAGACAAGAAAATAAAAAATTCATCCATATCGGTAAATAAAATTGAAACGAAACAATTCAATTGTACGTTCAATTCTCGACTCGTACATTGGTAAAATTGGAAAAAAAAATTTAAATGTAAATGTGTTTATAGTGGAAGTGCACTTATTTAGCTACCAAGCCAGTTCACAGACGTTCCACTTAAATAATCTCTGAATTCCGTAATTCAAATAAAAAATAACACGGTTTAAGGAGGCAATCGGTTGGCTATTCAACCTCGTCCCCAGGGCGCTTTTCCCTGGCGCCCTGGGGACGAGGTTGTTGGCTATTTACAAAGCGTGCACCGAAGGCAAAGTCCAGATGGTGGTCACAGACGGGAGGACTTGAACCCGAAGCATGCGTCCAACTCCATGGCCCTTACTACACGGTCGCGCTGTCATCTTTCTACCCCTGTATCATTTGTTATCTAACTTCTCAGCCTACATTTGTGGAAAATAAATCAATGGACACCAAAATTGTTTAATTACCGAGGAAATGCCAAAGGAAATGACATGAACTCTTGCCGAAGTAGTCGTGAGTTCCTGGCCAAATTGAAGGTTTAAATGGTTGGTTTTTTCAACAGGGAAAGCAAAACTCATCTTTTTTCGTCCTGTATCAGTTATTCTCTACGTACGTCAAACTTTTCAGCCTGCATAGGTGACAAATAAATGAATGGTAATCAAAATTGTTTAAAGGAGCTCTGTCACGATATTTTGAGGTATTTTGATCATCGACAAAATTACCTTTAAATTGAAGGAAACCTGAAAATATTGCTTTACAAAGGTGGAAAAACACCAAAGAGATAATAATAAACCAGAAAGGAACAAGGATGGTTAAGGATGGAGAAGATCGACACGGATTACAAACAACAAAATTGAAAAGTTTAGCTAAACTTTTCAAACCCATTTAACCATGACATAGCTCCTTTAATTACCGAGGGAACGCCCAAGGAAATGGCATGAACTCAGATATGCTGGTGAATTCCGGGCCGAAGTTAATTGTTGATTTTTGAGAAGAGAAAACCGTTAACGGAGCACGCAAGACGAACAAACCAACAGCAAAGTCAACCAACATTTCGAACCCAGGCCACATTAACGGGAAGCCAATGCTGTCGCCACTATACGCCATTAAACTGTAGCGGCTGCAGAGTTTATTTTAAGGCGTGCATATCCTCACTCCTTCACATCCGCCCCAGTAACAGGGTCGGGGATTCTCAATTACAAAGAAAAAAACAAAGAAAAAAAAACCGGGTTGGGGATTTTCAAAACAGAAAACAAAACCGTTAAGTCTGTTAACAATTTCAAAACCTTAAGCCAATTAAGCAAACCAAAACCCGCACAGAAGAAACTGTAGCTATTCCGGAACGGGAGCAGTCCATAATTAAATCAACACCTGACAAAGATAACAACAATTTTCCACTTCAGTGAATAAGCAAGATTAATGGAGTTGAAAAAGCACAAATTTATAGAACTGAGTTTATAGAGTTAATAGAACTAAGAGCTATGTATTTACTAAATCTGTGAACAGGACAAAGAGGGAAACAGAAACACTGGGAAATAGCACTACGTTTGAAAAAAACAATCTGGCAAACGCCTTAAAATGAACAATGTATACATTCAAAATTGCCGACTTTCAAACCATTGTAAAGGACTTGTAAGGAATTAGCAAGGCGAAAGCAGCTTCAGATTTTCACTTAAATGATGGAAATAAAATGACCCTCCCTTGGTACGGGACTGAAATGTCTTCACCCTCCCCAGGAACTCGTCCTAAAATTATATGACCCTCCCCTTGATAAATCTCTTTATGATCACCCTCCCCTGTTTTCCAGGCCCCCTGCTAATGCCTGACAAGTCCCTAACTTCAAATTAGCAACACATGCAAAGATTCACGAACCAAATAAGTCTATTAGCAGTGGCTTTTGTTTGGTCAAAAAACGAAGTTTTGTTTGAGACGTTTGAATTGACTTCATCTAAAGCTACTCCTCATCAAACAGTGTCAAAAATAATAATAATAAAGATAAGACTTAACGATGCGAGCATACTCTTAATAATCACCTTGTACTATATCCTAGTAAATCCACAAAACACAATATTTTGTTGGTGCAGCTAAATTTTCTCAACAAGAAAAGATTAACATGCCAGCCAGAAAATCTTGAAATACTCTGCAGCCCCGGCTCAACGTCTGCTTACAACAAAAACATGGGTAATGTTGACCAGAAGGAACTCGATCCTCAAAAGCTGGTGATGGCCAACAACTTCCCCCACCCACCGACACAAGTAAGAAAATGTTATGACAACGTCCTATTATCAATTCTTTGTCTATTTTTAACTGCCTTTTTGAATATATTCAACATGACGCGTGCGTGCTCTACTTCTTTGGTTGACGCGTACTCCTCGTTTGCTGTTTTTACGATCTCCCTTTTCAGGGGTTTCAATAAAAGCCGGGGTACCGGGGTACCGGGTTACCGGGTTACCGGCGATATACCAACGCCTGCTTTGCCTCTCACCGTCGGCTAGTTTTTCTCGATTTTCACTAAAAATCCTATCATAAACTTATCAAACTGCCGCCTACAATGGGCTACAATGGTCGGCTGTTTTAAAAGTTATTGAAAGCCCAGCCTCTTTTTTAGCATTGTTTTACTTAGTAACTGTGCTCACACTGTGGGTGGCTCCCACTGTAATGTTCTATAGTTGGTATAGGATTTAACTGGGCCGAAATCAATTGTGGAATTGCACACAATTCAGGCATCCTGTCCCTTATTAGTAGAAATCCACTCACATACTATCAGGAATCCCGTAATGTGATTGGCTCGCTAGTTGCTATCTATTGACTGACAGATAGTGAGTAGCAGAAAAGCCGGCCTTTTCAGCAAAAAAAAGAAAAACAAAAACAAACGCGGCCTCTTCAAATCTTCATATCAACAAAAATTGGAATGATGTCGAAGGTAGCATTGAGTGGATTTCTACTAAAACAATTACACTACTCGTTCTCGTTTTCGTTTTCTAAAACAATCAGACTACTCGTTCTCGGCGCTTCGCGCCTCGTTGACTATCTAATGACTGATAGAAAACTCGAACTCGTAGTCTAATTGTTAAATAGGCTTTATTCGTATTTCTAGGGTTGGACTGGAACGAGCATGTAATGGAGGCTCATGCGGGGGAAATGATTTGCATATGAAAAGATTCCGCCGCATTAGTCTCCATTCCATGCTCGTTCCAGTCTAACAATGAGAATACAAATGAGGAAGACGCTACTCTTTACAAACCTCTAATTTCAAGTGATCGGATTTGTACGCAGCGTACGGTCAGTGTTTAGGTTTTATAGGATCTGTTGTTTCTGTTGCACGTTTGTTTTTAGATACACCATTTCCTTAGCCAATCCTAATAAAGCTAGGCGCGAAAACGTGACGGAAAAACATGATCTGATTGGTTATCAATCATGGCACATTTAACAGCCCGTTTAAGGGACATTTGGCGCCACTTTTACGAAAAGCAAAAGCATAATATAAATTATTGTAACAAGTCAATTTGCTCGGGTAGTCTTCAATATCTACATCTATCCAAATCTCACAACCATTTTGCGAAACGTGCTCTCAAAGTCCTTCAAACGTCGCAAAAGAGAGGCGAAAATTAGCTTAACGGACTGTCAAACTTCGAATGCTTGACGGGTAAACATGCCACCTTCGATAGCCAGCTGGATCATGTTTTTTCCTCACGTTTTCACGCCTAGGTGCGGCCGACGGTAAGGGATGTAATGGCCGCGTACTCACCCCCCCC
>BLFK01000535.1:1548796-1562042 GCA_014634185.1 Astreopora myriophthalma
ACCAAGGGCCTGTCAACAGTAGGGATCCAGATGTAACCAACCAACTGTAATCTACACCATTATCATCATCACTGTCATCGTCTTCATCACCATCACCACCACAATCACCGAGTCTCATAATTATGCACTGGCTGTCGCCAAGCCTTATAATAAATTATGCCTTGGCTGATGCCAAGCCTTATAATCATGCTGGAAATGGAGATAATCTAAAGGGAAGAGAAATGGTAAGCTTCACACATGCACGAACCTCATCAACAGATCTCTGCAAGACTACTATTAGTCAGCAAGCTTGCTTAGGGGCGAAGTGAAACATCTCTCAGAATTCAAATCCACAGTGGACTCAAAAACAAATATTTCACTAATGCAAATAGCAATATCACCTTACAAACACTATGCATTGATAAAAATTCTTACCTCCTCACTATGCTTATGATAGGCAACTGATCTTGCTAACAAGCAACTCCTCTGGCTTATGTTCATATCAAAAGACTTCCACTCGCGATCCACAGCCTGTGCTAGAGCTTCGATTTTATCAGATTCATAGTGTACAGCTTCACTCAATTTATCAGCCACTTCTAGCACTTGGCTGATGTTAGTGTAAACACTCTGAAAGGGCACAATATGTACATTGTGAACAATTATCAAAACAGTGTTGAGGCCCTATACACAAGGCAAAGGCTGAATGTTTATATTTAACCCATGGCAAAATATTTGCCTATTAATTTAATAAAGTACATTAAAACCAGTGAAAATTAAGTATTTTTTCCAGGGTGTTATAAAAAAAGAAAAGGGAAAAGTTTTTATATTTAAATATGTGAATAAACGATTACGCATCTTTCCATTTATCACAAAGACAAATAAAAATACTCATAAGATAAAAATTGAGTACATTCCCCGGAACAGCATGTTCTTAAACTTCTGTTTTCACAGACACCACATACAACAGTACAGAGTATTCATGATCATGTGTAATTCAGCTAGTTCTAATGATAAGGAAAAAGTAAAGTTTCCCCAAGACTGGGTTTTCTTCTATTTGATTAAAATAATGAAATTAAAGTTGAAAGAAATTAATTAGTTTATCAACCTTTTAAGGTTTTGCTGAAAAAAAAACATGTGATTGTCTTAAGAAGTAAAAGTTGATTTGTTCCCAGTAATTTAGCTGTACTGCAAGCTACACAGAAATAACAGAATGGAGTCTTCACTTTTCAGTTCTCATGGTATGATGGCACAGGAATAATGCTACAACAAAGAGTACCAAGATACAATGCCACCACAATGAGTACCAAGATTAGCAGAGGCCTGCTTGAACTAAAGATTAATGCAATCAAAGGAAGGCTGCCCAAGAACAAATGCTTGTATAATTTTACATTAATTATTTTATCAACCTTTTACATTTTCATACATGTAGAAATATCTTACATTTTATCCCTATTGGTCTTCTTGGACAACACAAAAAAGCATAACCATCTAGTTTTTGTTTCTCACATGATAACAAACTAAAATACCGCAGAGAAATAATTTATATTCCAAGATCAACTTAGGCCCTCTTGAACTTAAGATTAAAGTAATGAAAGGAAGTAGTCGACATGCTAAAAAAAAAAACCTTGAATTTGCATTAATTTGTCTTACCACCGTACTATAAAAATGCTTCTAGAAAACATCAATGTGGGAGCCCAAGGGTGTCAAATTCAATTTATACCAATCCTTTTTTCTTTAACTGAGTAGAGAACAAATGCTAGGGATGCTGGCTATTCCATTTCTTTCACTTAAAAAAAGGAGAACCAGTCTTCATTTATCTTGAGCTAAAAATAACCTCTAAGTGCTCAAGTTCTTATTTCACCATCAATCTAGTGACAATGCATCAAAAAGTTCCCTCTATAATTGACCCATGTCAACAGATATCACATGTTACCTTCATGCCTTATATTTAAACTTTTGATTTGTATTTCACTTAAAATTTCCCATTTTTTCTTAGCAAAGAGTGTTAGCTGCATCACACATCCACAAAACACCACCAAGACAAGTTTATTCCCGAACACATTGCACAGTAACTTGCCCTGAACTCTTAAGCAGGCAGAAATTCCAATTCTTTTTAATAGGGAAAGTCATGAGCTGTGCACATTCAAATTCACTTGACAGAAAGTTTCATTCATCTGGGCCACTTAGGCATGCAGCTGATTGATATTGAAACAAAAGTATGCCCATGGGTATTTAAAGATATCAGAGAGAAAAGGATACAGCCCCAGGGAGGAGCTGAAATGTAGACAGCTAGTTCCTAACCATCACCTTTGCACCCTGTTTAGTGTAAATAACCATGCAATTTTGTATGGTTAATGACAGTACATAGCTGGGCATACCAATGTTGTTATGCAACCAGGATGGGGTCAAGGGCACAGAAATTGACTTAGAAAGCCTTCCCCTGGGTAGGGATTTTCAAACAAACCACCCTTGAACATGTAATGTCTACTTGGCACACACCATTTTAATTCTCAAAATTTGTCTCTATATATTCAACACGTGTTGCTTTTTTGTCCTTAATTTGGGAGAATGCACTTAACCTATCAATGTTAAGCACAAGGAAGCCTTAAGCCAGACACTTTTATCAAAGACTGAAATACATTAAGGGATAATTGTTAGTTCCAATTTGCATGAAAAATGTATACAATCCAGGGGTTGGACCAGAGACAATTTGTACATTACGTGGAAGTTGGCAGACATAAAAATGATTTTCTTAGTTCTTAGACAATAAAGGGGAATTGCAATGCTATTATTATTAGCTTCAATTTAAAAAGGTCTACCACCCTCAAGACAGAAAACTATGCACCATTCAAAAATGTCTATGCGCCATACTAAATTCCAAATTGGATCATTATGTCTGCAATGAAAAAGCAGGTAAGAAACTCATCCAAATGAAGCCTCTACAGAAAAGTTGTACATAATCGGCTGGAATACAGAAAGCTAGCATACATGAACAATTTCATGAACAAAGGAAGAACAAAGGAACAAACAACAAAGGAGAGTAGAAGTACCCTTCAAGGAGTACCCAACAAAGCAGGGAAGTACCCTGTGAAGCAAGTGTTCAAAGTGAGTGAAGATTTCAGCATTCTGGCCGCAGGAAAATTGGGACGAAAAAAAAAAATAGGCCAGAATACAAAAATCTTTGCTTGCACAGGAACACTTGCTTCACAGGCTGGAGGAGATGGAGAGAACAGTCTAGATGCACTATTATCGAAAAGCACCACATAAAGGAATGTCTTTTCATTGAATGAAAAACGTAATCTTTATATACTGATTTTACAACTGTTTAAAAGCAGCAGGTGTGGGTCGATTGGTTAGTCTGCCCTTTTCGAGCGAGAGTTCACCAGTTTGATCCTCAGTGACCTTAACATCTTTTTCGCCTTTCCTCTGGTCCATGCAGCTATAGCTGTATAGGGCCTGTGTCTTGAAATTAAGCCAAATTCAGCAAGTGGGAACTACATGTAGTAACCAGATAAAGTGAAACATAGAAATGACTGCTCAAAATGTTGAGGGAGGGTTTGAATAAAACAGCAATACAAAAGGAGCCAGGGATGGGCAAAATTGAAGAAGATTTAAATGGATTGCAATTGGGATTTTTAAAACTCTTCAGCCAAACAGGTCTTCAAAGTTTTCCCTCTGGTGTTTGTAAATTTAATTAAACAAGCTGGGGAGACTTTTTCCCCCCTCGTGATGCAATGATTTTGTTGTTTGAAAGTAATTTCCTCATTAACATTAAGTTGCATAGCAAGTAAGGCCAAGCAATTTTTTTTAAGCAAAAAAAAAGGGGGGGCTGAGTAATTGGCAAAACTAAACAAAATGGACTTGCACTTTTGTTTAAATACCCGTCAAAGAGGTCACTGACAGAGGAAGGGGGTAGAGGGTGCACCACGCACCGTCAGTTCCTATTCATAACAGAATCAGAGCTGACAAATCAAGTGGCACTACTTTTTCCACTTTATTCTTGACTGCCTATAACTAAGGATGGCCAGGATAGAAATGAATTGAAATGTCAACAAATCTGGCCAATTTTTTTTACCATTCTTTCTGATACTGTCTCAACAAAATTGCCAAAAATATGTTATTTATAGTTCTCCGTAGAGAGAATAATTTGATATCTTGCTCTGGGACTTGCAGGAGGATTTTACATTTAAGTAAAGGACTGGAGCTTTGGGGAACCACAGAAACAGGTCCCAAACAAATTGGCAAAAATTTACTATGAAAAGCTCTTTATACCAAAAGTAGGTTGATATCTTGATCTTGATCTCAGGCTTTTACAAAGGAGGATTCTATGTATGAGTGAAAGTACTAAAAACAATTTTTGCACAGATGCAAGCTGGAATCAGACGAATACAAACCTGCCTGTTAAATATTATTAGGAAATACAAATAACCAGGTCAAAATACAATAACTTGGATTAACCGTGACTGATGATAGAAGCATCCATCCACAAATAGTTTCCTAACAAGAAGACTTGAATTTGTAAAGGTCATTGAAAAATTAATATTCATCTGAGTGATGTGAAAATTGAAAAGTTTTCAGCAGTGAAATTAATCTGATTTTTCCATGTCTGCAAAAACACAGAAATTGAGGAAATGTTCTGAGCTAACATTAGCCAAAGAAGGCAGAAAATTTAAAGTAAAAACAAAGTTATCTACACGGGTAAATTTTTTTGTTACTTGGGTGAAAAATGCTCCTTCAACAAACGTACACTAGATCTATACATAAGACTGTCTAGACTCAACAGTTAGCAATTCAGACAATTAAGAATTTTTTAAAATTTGTTTGAATTAAGAGGAACCAAGCATCAAACTCACCGGCCTACTTGCTCAACCAAGGAAGAATAACTCAAGATAAAATAATTAAGCATCTTTCCAGCAGTTCGGGCAGACGATAATGTATAATTTACCTAATGTGATATTATGGTTTATTACCATTGCATGACGATGTTGGAAAATTATTATTCATAACTAAGATGGGGTGGATGTTTTGAACAAATCATGTGTTGCTAACCAGCCGAGAAACATGACAAATAATCACCTTCAATTGTGGCAAAAGACAAAGGTAACATTTATGAAATAATTTTGCAGACCCATATGCACAAAAGGGATACATCTCAAGTCATTGTTCACATTACAATACATTGTGGACATCTGTTTTTCATTCTAGTCTACGAAATAGTCCAGTTCATGCATTTTTTTTTTCTGAAAATGGAGAAGGGTGACCTTCCACTTTAGATAAACTCACTGTTTAACTTCAATTTAAGCAATTTTCTGACATCAATTTCTATGCCTTTGAAGAAAGATGGAAAGAGCATATAATCTTAAAATCATGTCTACACAGCTATTACCTGTTAACAATTTTTTCCAAAGAAAATTACCTTCAAATGAGCTTCAAGTTGAATGAGTAATTGAATTAAAGAAAGCAATTGAAATGGTCACATGATAACCTGTAAAAACCCATACACAAAAATCTTTTCAGGTGTCCATCACATGAATTCTAGGCACCACTAGTCTCAAAGAAAAACATTGACGGGTGAAACCTTTGTGCACTTAATCTACTAAGCTTAGTTGTCTGACCCTTCTATTAAATAAATAAAAACCCTCATCTGAAAAAGCTCAGTTTACACATGGATGTCTGATCTTTTCTTCAGCATTTAAAGACATGCAGTGCTTACACAAAGCTGAAAATTTCATATGCGTCTGTTCTATGTGAATTGAAAACTACTGACAACAGCCATGTTTGCAAGTTGCCCTATGACCAATGTCCTTGAAACCTGTCAACTCCTGTCAGTGAATGGCCTACAGCCACTATATATTTTTGACATCAGCAATAACATTCTTTGGGAAGTTTTCAGTCCAAAGACGGTGAATTCACATCCTGCCTTCTGAAAGCCTTTTGACATTAATTATGCTAGAGCCTTTCAGCTTTTGACACAACTAATATGAAAAAAGCTGGATATGAAATTTAAATAAACTTTGATTAACCAACACCAGTCACTAGTCCAGACGAAAGACATAAGCGGACACTTGGATTCTGATAAGTTGAGCCACGGGAGGACACAAAAGCACTGAATTGATCAGGTTTAATAATTATTATTCCCTGAACAGTCAAAGAGAAGTTCTCTTTGGTTTTAATGACCTAGAGATTGAATTTCAAAAATATGAGCAAAAGTCTTAACAAGACAAAATCCTATGATTAACTATCTAAGAATGTTAAAAATTTGAAGGCTGTTAATGATAGTCACAAGTGCCCAATTTTTGATGCATTCAGATGAATTCACTCAAATCACATTGCCTGTAATTTCGATAGAAAAAGAAGCCAAGAGCCATTCAGAGGCAAACAATGCCACATTTATGGGAAAAAGTGTACATGATGGTATGAAGTTTTCTAAGATAACAACCAAATTATTCAGTGATGACACATGTATGACATATGGAGTAATAGATAAATTGTACATGCAATTTCCCAGCAAGATTTGCACCTGTATGCGCGACAATACCATGCAGGGCACAACTAATTCCATCTTTCACATAGTTGACACCATTAAGATTGAGGTTCAAAAGCATACAACTCACTTATGCACTTGAAAAGTTCCTTGAGCTCATAAAGGGACAAGCCAAAATAAAGGATAAGAAAGACAAAATCATACAAAATAAAACCAAGACAAAAATAACAACTATCTCGCATAAAATCTATAGAATTATAATAGTTCCTTTTGTCTAGAAAAGTTGCCCTCTGCTTTTGAAAATAGGTTTAATGAAGCATGGTATCTACTAATTTACCTTTATTACCATTTGAGGGCTGTCTTATCTGTTTGTTGGCCTTTTTTTCCTTCTGCTGAAGAAAGACTAATTTTTTTGTATGTGGAATTTATTATACCACAGAACGTTCTCTGTTTTTTCTGCTGATATCTATTTCATTTTTTAGAACAAGGTCAAAATATTGAAGACTAGGAGACTAGGTGCAAAGCAGCAGAAATGTGGATCTGTTCATTATGCTGTGCAAGGTGTTTATAGCTTTGGAGTCCATAGACAAATAGTAATAATAACAATAACAATAGAAGTACAGACGACAGCATGCAGAGAAATGCTATGATTATAGGACAGATGCAGTGAGCGAGAATGATAAGGTGAAACTGCTCTGGGACTTACACATTGAAATGCATAAAATTATCCAAGCAAGGAGTGAATAATCACAGATGATGCACTCCCTGCAGACTCTAGATCTTGGAGCAAGGAAGGGGAAAAGATGGACAAGAAAAAAAGAGTTAGGCTGGGAACTTAAGAGGATATGGAAAGTGAAGACAAGGCTGGTACCAACTGTAATTGGAGCTCTGGGAACAGGTACAAGGAGACAAAGCTGGCAGACCTGGGGACAGATGTATGATTTGAAATGATCCAGAAAGTGAGTTTACTTGGAACAGCTCATATTCTCAGGAAGGCCTTGTCATAGATGGAAAGAAAATCAGAAATCAATTGGTGACCCCAGTCATCTGCATGGGACCCAGTCCCAACCAAGTATCCAAACTGGCAATAGAAATGTGATAATAACAATAATAAATATATGTTATTTACATGTCTCTGGATTTAGCACAGAAGCACTGATTGCGGAAACTGCAAACGAGATAAACTCAAACCAAATGAAAGGTTGAGTTTTGACGTGACGGGAAAGCCATGTACGTGGAGAAAAACCAATCAAAGTAGAGAACCAACAAAACCAGCGCAAGTATGAAGCCTAGTCCAGGAACCAAACCCGGGCAACATATGGCACCTAACCCGGGAATCAAACATAGGCCACATTGGTGAAAGGCAAGTGCTCCCAACACTGTGCAACTCCTCCTCTTCCATAAAGTCCCCAAACATAAGCCCCTGGGGAACAATGTTGCTAGGGTACATGACCAAACATTAAACCAAAACAAAAATAGATAAGAGATGACATTAAAACCAAAGCTAGTTAGTTAACTGAAGAGGGAACATAACCAGACCGAGAAATTAATGCTTACATGCTTGATAAAATTAAGGTCAGGCAAATTTGAAATGGAGTACAATTTACCCTGCACGATATCTTTTCCAAAAATGTTAATATAACAAGAAGTAAAGTCAAGAGCTGAAGCTTGTGGGCCTGAAACCAATTGTGGAACTGCACACATTTTAGACATCCCACCGATGAACAGTTACTGCATTCAGATATTTTCATTGGCTAGAATGGATTGCGGTCTATCCTCTTAGAATTCAAATAAACAAAGCAAAATTAAGAAACCCAAGTGGAAAAAGGCAACCCACTGGATAAATTTCAAAGTGTGGTGGAGTTATGTTATATGATCGTCAGTGAACCATGAAGAATCCATGTGCAAATCCATTGCCCCAACCACTGGGTCATGCTGTATCCTCACAACTGCGAGCATCATAGCTTCACTTAAAAACTACAGTATATTACTGACAACAAGGAAAAACAGAAGATCAGTATAACCAAAAACAAATAGGGCAAGGTTTCAGGATATTTTTCTGTGATAAAATTTGAGTTACCATAAAAAAATGCACAGAATGTTCACTGACTAGATGAAAACAAAACATAACTTAATAGTATAAGGACACAATCTGGTTGATTCAACGATCAAGTTGATAACTATGTTAACATAGACTTGAATAGGCCACCACTTAGAGATCACAAAACATTGGTATTTAGAGTGCTAGACCATTGTCAGATCAAATCGCGAGTGTTTTGGGGGGTGCATTTGGAAAATTGCAGCGGAAGTGATAGAATCAAAGGCAGTTTGCCATGAATTCTAATGCAAGATGATGACTTTTTAGTCATTACAAAATTTACAAAACTTAATGGTTCATAATAATTCCTTCATACCAAAGGAACACGATGGAAAAAAAATACTTGAAATCGCATAAAGAAAATCAGACCATTCAACTGTTCTCCAGAAGTAAAAGATAATAAACCAGGCATCTTCTGCAAGCACAGCGATCAATAGCAAGAAATCACTTACCTGAGAACAGGAATCATCAGCTATATTAACATAACATGTGCAATATTCAAAAATGTTCCTTCTCGTCTCGAAAACTGAAAATGTTCTTTGACATGTATATGTAGCTAGCTGCTTGCTTAAGAAAAAAATAGGTAGTCTTCCAGACTAGACAGAATTTGATCAGCTATATCTAAATGCCATGCCTCCATCACAATCAATTAAGGCTTGCCCTCAGTAGAGCAAATTAAACAGAAAACCAAAGTTTGGTGGCATGTTTACAGAGCAGGACCAATTAACTTCACGTTCATTATATTGCTGAGAAGCTAATGTAAAGGTCACAAATTTTTCAAACATATTATCTTCCTTATAAAGATCTATATGGAGTTACACGTTTACTGTCAAAGAAAATATCTCTTTTCAGTTCCACTGCTTGCATAAACTTATCCAAACAAAACAAAACATTATAAAAACACTGTATAAGGGGACAGGTGTACAATCCTTGCAACATCATGACTTCTCTGTATAAATTACAACCAGCACAATAATTCATCCCTATGGCTATACCTGTAATAAAGTGTATTTCAATATTGCACAAGGAAAATGACAGAAATGATAATTATTGCATGTCAGACAAAGATTTACAGAGTGTCTAGATGAATCCATAAATAAGGAATCATCCTTCTTTATTTTAAATTCCTGCCTGCTCCAAAGAAAACTAATTTAATGCATCATTTCAAAAGATGTACAGATATTTGAATTGAAAATTTGAAATAATCAAGAAGGAATAGCAAACTAGATCTTTTATCCATTTGAGGGTGATCTACAAATCAAAGTAGATTCCACCCACAAAAATATATATTACAAAGTAAGGGAGAAAAAATTTCTAAAATGTCACACTGACAAACCAAAATTTCTAGCCAAATAACATGCAATAGAAAACACTCCATGCTACAATACTTTTAACAATCTTGTTTTCCTGGGAGTCATTTAGTTGGATTTTTAAGAGTAATACTGCACTAAAAAGCACTTTACCCTGAAGCAAACTAAAATATCTTTACCTGGTAGCACTGAATGAAATATTCAATGCTATTTGAGTAAAAAGTATTACCCTGAGAATTTTGCTATCACGCTATTAGTGTTAGTATCTGAGCTGCACTAAAAGTATTTAACCCCGGAAAAGATTATCCTCTTTAATTGAAATTTTAAGCAAAGCATATAAGTCGAACTATTACGTGGTCTGCAAGTAAAAGCAAAATAATGTAACTCCTTACCATGTGATCTAAGGGCCTTTCCTTCTGTCAGCTCAAGGCAAAATACATTTTCAGGGATTGTCAAAAATCTACATTCCATTTCACTGGCTCAAAATACAGCAATCTAGATGGCACGTTAAACTGCTATCACATTAGCTTTGTTTTCATGCAAGATCTGATAAAGCAGGGAAAGTTGCCAATGGCAATCAGAATTAACAAACAAACTGACACATTCAAGCCTTGTGAGTGGCCAAGGCCATGTATTGTTATTCGTTAAGCCAAGCTTAATTAATTTTAATTATTAAACCACTGGAAGTGTCAGGAATTCACTTGATAACCTATGATAACTAAGCCACAAGCCCATAGATTTGAAATTTAAATGAAGAACATTGGGCTTTTGATCAAATGAAACGTGTCCAGCTGTTAGGGGCAGTAGCATGATAAGGTTTTTCTGCATGTTCTGGTACATGTTTAGTCATCTTCGCTACACCACGAGGTAACATCCATTGAGACCAAGGTTATTTCAGTATATGTTCCTAATTAAAACTGATTCTCTTACTTTGAATGAGAACACATTTGACAAATTATCAAACGCAACAAAACACGACGAAACCCAGGAAGTCACAGACCCACAACCATGACAAAATTCGTAATCAAACATTTACACTATGTCATCCATCAAGTACTCAAACTGAATATTTATATTCAGGGGAATGAAAATTGAAAAACAGACAACAGATAAAACACCATCAGAATTTTACTTTTCTATGCAAGGAACAAGGCTTAAATGTATAACATCATTTTGGCCTTTGCATGCTGGATAACAAAATTTATGCAGAAGAACAGAACTGTAATTCTATTGTCATAAATATTCTTCTTTGGAAAAATTTACTGAGTATAAAAATGTAAATATGTCACAATTTTCTGTCTAAGCCTGTCACAACCACAGATTTAAGAGGCCTCGACTGTCTTCTAGTGATATCACAATTTTCAATGCCAGATTTGTTATAAATTGATTGTTTTTCGCCAATTAATGTCAAGAATCACTTAATTTCTTTTTGACACAAGACATGAAACACACAAATCACATTTACCTTAACTTGTCTTAAAGTCGTGCAAGGTGTGAATTCAGTATGTGACAAGAAACCACTGACCAAAAAGTTAGTTTCCCTAACAAACTAACATCAATACAATTCCAAGCCAACAGGCTCTTAAACAGAATGATGCAAATAGAATATTTTAGGGCTATTTTGGGGCCTTTTCTTCTTCTTCTTCCCTGCAGTGACCTGTATTACCAATTAAAATTCCTGGGCCACATTGTTCAAAGTGTGATTAAGACCTATAGGTTGTCATGATATTAACTGCACTTAGCACTAACACAGTCGAAGAAATCCCTGAAAGTTTTCACATGTAATATCATGGGTGACAAATTACTCCTTAATTTTGGCATGAAATTTCAGCATTAATTTATAATAATTATAAATTAATGTGAAATTACCATGTTGCCATGGCAACTTTTCCTACGGGGGCAAAATGACATCTCGTGAGCGTAATTTGTCACCCATAATATTAATTAGTAAACAAATGGTATACTCGTGAAATTATGGAATAATTTCACTTGCGTTTTGTCCAAAATCAAATTGTTTGATTAATAATTATTTGATTTTGGGCAAAACATGCGTGAAATTATTCAATTGTCACCATTTGATTACCCATACCAATCCCACATCCACTCTGAGAGTACCTTGATAAATAAAGAGATAGGAATGAAACTGGGTATTGAAGAGGCAGTATCACGCTATTTTTTAGTAGCACATTGAAAATTCAAAGGACACTTTTTGGTTGATGGCAGAGGCAAGAAAATGGCCAAAATTCCTCTAAAAGGCTGTTTTCATGCAATGAAACTGTTTAGAGATGTTTTCAGTAACAGATAACTGAGATACACGTGGGTCTAAACTTGAAAACGGCTGACGTTTTCAAGGTTTCCTTTTGTAACTTGTTCAAAATCAGCCATAACATATTTCAGCTTATTCTTTTGTGCCAGATTCACTGTATTTCTTGAAATTAACTTCATTCAGAAACAAGTAGAATATTAACAAAGTGTTTAAAGTTTACATTAAGAGAATTTTGGCCAAAAATCGCTATATCCCCCAGGACACTGCTCCTTTAACAGTGAGGGGACTGTTCATCAGTGGCTTGTAGATGAAACTCATTGGAATTGGTTTTTAAGGGCTGGGAAAACCAGATAATCCAGGAAAAAAAGTCTCTCAGAGCAGGGTCTACTCAACCTTCATCATGACCTCCAGGAACTGAATGTTCCACCCCAAGCCACAATGATTAGAGAGGAATTGGTTGTCTCACCACTGCACAATGACTGTACCCCCCCTCCCCCCCCCAAAAAAGCAGAGGGAAAAGCATCTATCTAAGAGTCAACAAGTCAAGGAGGATATACCATCTGTAATATCTTTGTATTGTTGTGAAATTGTTATTTTCAACCTTCAGTTGTAAATAAAACGTTCTTACAACAACAGGAAGAATATTCTGTTCAAAGAATTGTACAGGAGCCAGCGCAGCACAATCAACATTAGGTAAAGTGAATATTTCAATTAACCCATTCATATTACTGTCAAACTTAGCAACAGTAAACGGTTTCTTTCACAAACATGATAAAACTAAAGTGCTGTATTTTATTATTTTATCTGGCCCCTGTTGTTATATATCCAGCAGATAAATAACTATCAAGCTTATAAAGATATTCTACAAGCAAAATTTTTGCTCAGGTTTTCGTGTATCCCCACATTTATTGTAATTCTGTATAAGGTGTTTATTAACCTGTGGTTACATATATTAATATATTAAAAAGAAACTGCCAGTTAGTGGCCGTTATCCACTAGATAAAACTTATGTGGCCCTTGCACATCTGGGGCCTTGTGAAGAAAACGGAATGAGGTGAATCAAGTTAGAGCCACTTTTCCAAATGCCAAAGAACAGTTCCCCCCCCCCC
>BLFK01000535.1:1570273-1610150 GCA_014634185.1 Astreopora myriophthalma
TTTTTTTTTTTTTTTTTTGAATCTGCTCTTCCACACAATCAAGAACAATGTTCAACTAAATTGAAGTAAAAAGCACAGAACCACAACCCAGGAAATTCTCATTAACATCAGGAAGAGTGACAGTAAAAATCAGTGAAGCTGGGGTAAAGGTAAAGGTAAATTCGCACATGACCGCAAGTGGCTCTCATGTGCAAAGCTAGAGTTCAACATGGTTGGTTGGCATAAATCAAAGAGTAATCCTACTATGGTTTGGATGCATGGAATGATAGTCCACTGCAGGATTACAGCCAGCAGTATGTCAACATTTTGATTCCCACCTGGAACAGCACTTAAAATTAAAGGAAAAGCTGCTGGCTTTGCTTTGAAGCCCATGCATACATTTTATAATTATGGTGAGACCTTCACGTGTCTCATGGCAGGAGTAGTCATCCTGTCACCATCTTCTCTGTCAACAGTCACGTTCAGTGCGGGATCTCATAGTGGCTTGAAAGCATTTGTACACATTTGAGCACATGCATTTGAGCACAAGCAAACAAGCATTTGAGCACATGCGCATAATCCATACACACCATACCTAATCTGCTCACATCAGATGATGAATCAAAATTACTGTAAAAACGTATGTATGTCTCACATGCTGCCAACTGCTGAGTGTGCCTAATTGCCTATCTTGTTGTGTCAATTTTTTTAGAAATTGAAATTTTCTGCTGGAAATACACTTGCTATTTTCTTTTTCCTTTTTGCAGTTGACTAGGCTGCATCCCATGTGTATTTTGAGAGATTTTCAGTAAATTCTCTCGACAGGAGAAAAAATTTGACAGTGAATTCTAAAAAAAGCATTCTGTCAATAACATTTCAAGAACCAAGTATTACAATTGGTCTTCAGGTAGGAGGCATAAGCTATATGTACATGCACAAAATTTAAAAACAAGACAGTGTGAAATTTGTAAAAACTGAACATAATAAAATTATTATTGTCTCTTTTGGGGCCCCACTTAACAGGCCATTTCCATTGTCAAGACAACCCCAATAGATCTTGACATCCTTAAAGGAGCACGCTCAACCAGAATGCATTGCAGGCAAAGCTGCCATATTCAACATTTTCTGTATTACAAAAAAGGGCAACTAGAGTATGCTCATTTTCATTTCTTACATCAATCCAACTGAAGAGCAGAAACAAGTTTCCGGATAATAACAACAACAATGGCATGCAAAGCATCGCGGTTGAGCGTGATCCTTCAAATAACCAATAATTTTCTTAATTGTGACAATGATCCACCCAGTCCAACTTTAATAGTTTTTCCCCCAAATGCACTGCATGAGGAAAAAGAGCCACCTTAAGGCAAATTATTTTACCGTGTCCAAAGTAGAGGACATAGTCCTGTGTTGGCTGGGTGACTGCTTGGAGATATTAGCCATAATAAGCCACTCTTATATGATACATCCCCAATTCACATGTCCATGCAGACATGTCTCCAACAAAGATTCTCCTTTGGAAGTCAAGGCAAAGTGCACATACCTCCAGGCTTTTCACAGGCAATACATGTATCTTATGTAACAACAAGAACCATGCAGGGTAATCTACATGCCAGGGCTTGCCAACACCTGAATTTAATTAAAACTGTCAAGTTCCTGTCCCCCAAAACAGCAATGGGTTCAGTTGTTTGAAAGATGGTTACAGTAACTCTAATCTGTGATCAAACGTTGACAGTGTTCAGTCCACCTTGTTGGCAATGCACTAAAGGTAAAGGAAGGTTCAAGTCAAAAGTAAAGGGTGAAAATCCTTTTAACTGGTAAATAAAATGGGATTTAAGTTCCTGTCAACCCAGGTATAGCTCAATCAGCTTTTTAAAAATTGGACCCTGTTGAGAAAGTTTCTAAAACTCGAAAGTCTTAGTGGTCACATACATTTTAAGTTTATTGCTTTTGTTTTCTATTTTCTTTCCCTGTTGATCAGAAAACAGTGAACTTTCATGTGGACCTTACACTCGATTGGCATTTTGTAAGCACATGATTCTTCACATAAAATGACTCATAGTAATTTAAAGTTGCTGCTCTTCAAACTAAATTTTAAACCAAATGACTTCAAAGGCTTAGAACTCCAGCAAGGGCAGAATTTTACAGAATTCCAGTTACCTGTATGAATGCCTAATGCTAAAGGCCAAAACAAATAGAGAAAACCAATGAAAATCAATAAGCTCTAAAAACTGCATGTACATATACAGTTAACCATCCTGTACTGTATCTCTTCAACACAACAATTTAACACAGAGCAGAACTGTCCTCAAAGCAGAAAACACACAATCTGTTCAGCCATTATGAAGAAAGCATGTGTTTCACAAGGTCTTAAGAGCATTCACCATAACTATTTCTCAGCATTTTGTACTTCTGAAAAAAAACTCAGCAGTTTGACCCCCCTCCCCCCCCCCCGAAAAAAAAAGGGGGGGAGGATGTTGAAACTTACCATACGCATATTGATCCACTTTGAATGGTCATACTTAAAAGAACCACCTAGATCTGATGTCAGCTGGTCGACGTCGATGAACTTAGAAAGACCATCCAGGGACGTAACAACTGTCTGTGAGAGAAAACAGAGTTACTACAAGCTCAAAATTAATGAGTATTGTATAAGTTCCTTACTTTTGGAGGATTTAACATGAATTCATTCCATTAATCCCTGTCACAAGCAGTTCCATCATCATTACCGTCATCACACACTCACAGATAACAAAATTAAAGTAAGTGTCTACTTTAAGCCCCCGTTAAAAGTTTCACCCTTGTTAATGTGACAGTACAAAACGTGTAATTAACACTTTCTCTCCTGAAGAATACCTATGAAACAAATTTTTGCCATTATTCGGATGTTACCATCAACCAAAACATGTACTTTGAACTTTCAACGCTATGCTAAAAAAAGATATTACAGCTCTAAACAAGCTGATCTGGCCTCATTTCTCACAAAGTGAACACCTGAGCATAATTAGTACCACAAAGCTGCTTCATTGTTTCATAAATAGTTTGATCTACGATAAATTCCCATCAGTGGCAGGGTTAAAAGTAAACTCTTTTCTTTAAACCTTAAAAGTAAGTAATTTTATTTTAAGAGGGTGACACATAACAGTAGAACTGATAAACTAGTGGCCATCTATCCTAAACAGATTATTGAACACATAAAATACAGCTAGAATACTTAAAAAAAAACCCTTCATTTAGAAAAAAAATAGGACCAGTTTTGAAAGCACTTTGTTTTAACTTCCAATTTACTACAGTGTACTGCTGCACTTGGATTTTTTTCCAGTATGCTCACGTCATTACCAATAAATTCATCATTTCAAGAAAAAAATAACATTGTGATTTTTATTTAATGTATTTTTTCCAATTCTCTTATAGAAAAATCTAGATTGCATGCTTGACCCCATGTGATAGTGTCCAATCCAGTTGACTGAATCCTTAAGTGTGATTGTCCATCAACGAACAAAATTAATAGTGAAGAGCTGGTTGAATTATACTGTTACGCTGTACAATATGGTTTTTCATGGCTGGTTTTGAATCAAGGGATTAAATTGCAAATTTATCACTGTTTTAAATATGAACACCAATCACCATGATGACATTGATCATTAAAATTGAAAAAAGCCTTTCAAATTTGTTATTTTTAAGGCCATCAAGAAGTCAAATACTGTATATGTGTAACAAGGGTACAGTGTACACATAAACCTTTAAGAACATACATAACAGCGTACCCCCACAACAAAGGCATATATCTTGTACTGTGCATATCATCAACAATAACCTTCTAAAACAATGCTAAAATAAACAAGGAAAAAATACTGATCAACGAGCTCTTACCAGCAAAAACCACAGGAGTATGTGTACTTACTTCGAAAATTATTTCCACAAGATAACGGACAGCTCATGTTTACAACAAATATATGAACTATTGCTAATCCACAACGACTTATGTCTAGTTAGGATTGTTCTCAACAACCACCTGTCACCACAGCACAGTTCATTGTACATTCATGTAATAATAGGCACAACGACTTGAGTCAAAAGAAAAAGCAGAAGTTCTCCGTTAGTCAATTCATTTATAAAACATACCCTCCAGGACCCCTGCCAAGCAATCAATTTTTTTTTTAATATTTTACGTCAAACAAGCCATGACAATAACCCAAAGCTCTAAGACTCATGCTGTGCTGGTCTAGAAAATGATTAAAAAAATCACCCTTTATCTTCATTAAAAAATTACCTGTCAATTTCATGCTTTGCTATAAGTATCCTTGAGAAGAGTGTAAGTCTGTACTATGTTGCTTACATGACACAACAAGGGAATGGAGTATAACTACTCACAAATGTATCATGTGAAAAGCACAGGTTTAGGCAGGTGTTGTGATTTCCACCACAAAGAATGATACCCACAAAGAGCACAAAAACCATACCATTTAATTTCTTACTTGGCAGTGAACAAATTTTTCACTGAGGCTGAATTGTTATCAAATTTCATCCTCACTACAGTGAAATGTACTGCTCAATGAGGATAATGTGCACTTTTTCTCAAATATTCACACCATGAGATTTTATCCCTGTATAGTCAAAAATGATTATTAGTGAATAAACTACTCTACGAATGAAAGTGAACACAAATTCTTTTCTACACTTGAGAAGATGCTGCTTAATAGATTTCTTTTCAATGGTCAAATTACTGGATTTTATCCAGAGGGTATTATATACTTGCATATACATACAGATTTGTATGCATACAAAGATGTACCATGAATGAAGGATGCAAAGCTTCACCAATTCAAGGTGAAAACACTGCTAAGTACAGTAGCTTTCTCCTAAATGTCACACTATAGATTTGACAGTACACAATTCAGCGTGAAAATGACACAATTTATCAGAAAACAAACTCCCTTCGCCAGCTGAATTAAAAGATATGATCGATGAAATCATCACTGCATGAAAATTCAACTAAACACAATTGTATGTAGCTTTTGAAAATGACACTTCTAAATCATCACACTAACACATTTTATCCATGGCAAGTAATATGTTGTACAATGAATTTCAGGTAAAATTTATTTCAAATTCTTTGAAATTTATTTTACCTGTAATTCATTACTACAAACTGGACACTGGAGTTAAAATTCAACACAAACATACCACATACAACTAAGTAACTGTACACGCAACCCTTTTAAAGGATTTTAAAATGAATTTTTATTCAGAGAAAACTGTAAATAAGATAAAGACTGTAGGGGTAAAATGATGTTAGTACAGCTAACTGTAGTTGTTGTTTGTCTTTACAATATAAATTTTTATACAGTGTACTTCTTATAGAGACTGTTGCTACCCATGGTCACTACAAAAGGTGAAATTAAAAAAAATACATTTACTTGACTGTACTTAGAGTTAATGACCTGTACACCAAATAAAACAATACAAATACAAAATTATTGATCATTTTCATAAATTCTCCACATCAACACACATGTAAATGAAAGATACAAGGAGAATTCATCTCCTAATCAATAATTTTTATTGTTAAGGTTGAGATGTGGCAGACAAAATAAGAGGCCTGTCATGGATCACTAACTATAGATAAGATTCAAAGAAGTTGCTGTCTAGTAGGAACCAAAAAATTAACATCACAAATGATGTGAAACAAACTAAACATAGTCTCACAAACTCAAGATCTCAATTAAAAAAGGAGGTTTGAACCAGAACTCCCACGTTCAGGTCATGAAAATAAACTACATGTACGAGCATGGAGAAACGACTTTCTAACACAAGCATGCTGTACCATATGCAACTGCCATAATTTTTACTTCAAATGCACAACAAAGGTAGGACAAAACAATTTCCATTCAGTTCATTCTAAGAATCAAGGTATAATCATTAATGCCACTGTTGCTTCTACTGTCTGGGTTCAAACTTATCTTGCAAAACTCTTTTTGGACTAACATTAACTCAAGGATTTTCAAGGATGTTTATCTAAGAACACAATCAGGGATGTAGCTAAGGAAAAAATGAACCCAACTCACTAAGAAACCACGTCAGTTACACGTTCATGTAGTTTGGACATTGAACCTCAAAAAAAGTCCCTAAACCTCTGCTTTGAATAACTTTCAGGTGGTGAGAAGGTATCCTACAGCCAGTTAAATTCACTGCATGTTGCCAACTCTCAGCAACATCCCTTTTTTTAAGGAACTTTGTCCCATAAAATCGTTAATATCCAAAAGTGCTCGTGGCGAGACCATTTCTGACAATCACAACTTTAGGTCATTTTCTATTTTTTTTTTAGGTCATTTTCTTCTTTTTATTGCATATGACACACCTAATGCATCACTACTGTAGCATACTGTGCCGTAATATGAAGTAATATTAAACAATATTGTACTGTATTTTGTTGTGCATTATACAGAAAGTCGCTTGGGAATCTGGTTACAGTCAAACAACAATCTTCATGATTTTTGAAACACCATGTGCATTGTTATAAAAAATTAATATCAAGGCATCGAATTTGGATTTTTATGTTCATGGCTTCTCAAGGCTGCCAGTACACATGGGAGCCCTGAAGTGTTCTCTGTCTACTTGAGCAAACATGCACTGCTTCAAACAGGAACAATGAGAGGATAAAATAAATTTAAATTTACTTTGACCTATAGGCACTTTAAGTGAAGATAATAATTATAATAGCTATTTGCTCGCCACTAGACACACCTAAACTATTTAGTAATAAATTATTCAACTTACTGTACAACTAGAAATAAATTTGTAATTAAAAACCCATTTAGTAGTTAGAAACAAATTAAGTTTCTGCATGCTCATACCAAAAAAAATTCTGTATTCCTTCAAGACAGATTGTGTTCTGCCATGAGAAATACAACACTGGGTATCAAACATTCATAAAATTATAGTAAAACAGTCCTCGATATCCCCTTAAAAGTCTTCAGTTGGTTGTCTAATATCAGTTTTAGTTATGCCAGTAATTATTCGTTGATAATCTGCTTGTATGCAAAAGTTACTGTACTTCCAAAATTACCAGCATACAGTATATGGCAGGTAATTTTGGTTGTGTCTTTACAATAATTAATTCATTGTACTTCAAATAGATCCATGCATCTTGGAATTTTTGCCCTGACTGACAAAAGTTGCTATAATTGCGAAACTGTTTAGCATACATTGGAACGATAAACACCTGTGTTCAGGCCTTTGGCATAATTATACATGACTTGTACTCGCACTGTACCGGTTGTTAGAATAATAAATATAACTCCTCATAAACCATTTTTACAGCATGGCCAATGTGTTAATATTTTTTTCTTTATAATCAAAGTAGCTCTTACTAGCCTCGTTCAAGGCAATTCTTTTACATTTTGAGCTTAACAATGAGGCAAAAAAGGCTAATTTGAATGCAAACAAAAGAATATTGAAGTGGCACCAGTTTTGGATTAGGTGTTTAGCTCAAGTTTTTGGGAGTGCCTACCATAAATTATGATTTGAAAGCAAATAAAGTTATACACAGTGATAAAAATTGTACACAGTGGTAAAAATTAAATGCTTAGGAAATACACTGTACTATCGAAATGATGAGGAGATCCACCACTTTTAAAATGGAACCTTTCAAAACTGGAAGGCAGTGTTTATTTTATTTTACTTTTTGGGAAAGTGTACAATCAAATAAGCAAAAAACACATGCTGCCTTGATTTATTAACATCACTTCATCAAAAAAATACTCAAGTATTTCTTCTACGGCAGCAAAATCAAATTTTTTTCACTTGTACATGATTAACTGTGTGTGGAAAGGTTCTTGGTTGCTCCGTAGTAAAGAAAACGTAAAAAACAATCAACTTTTACTTGAACCTTAATTTAACTTGCATTAAAACACAACGCCAATATTATGGAGGGTAGGTGCCATAAAGGTAGCAAGGGAGGAGACAGCACTCTCCTTAGCAGCAGGGAGGCTCACCATGGCAACCGAGCCACAGTCCACCTCCCAGGCACCTGTCAACACATCACTGAGAGAAACCAGTGTGTGGAGTATATATACTTACCCCAAAATATGGGAGGGAGGGAGGGTAAAAAAGTAGGCAAGCGAAAAAGCAACTCAAGCCAAAGCAGATGTCAATTAATGCCCCTGCAAACCTCCCTGGAATCCCCCCAAGTATCCCAGGCAACACCGTTGCGTTGGCTTGGTTTTAACTTTGCTTAAATTATATTTAGCCTCATTTACAAAAAAAATGGTGGCACTTATATTACATTTACGTAAAAAAAAAGAAAATGATGCAAAAATGTCCTAAATGACTTTTTAGAGTGTGTTTGGTCATTTTCACAAAATTGTGCCAAATTTAGCACAATAGATTGGCACTTACCTGTAAGTTAAGAGGTAAAAAACACTGGGCACCGACAATGCCATATGCAAGAGGTTGAAAATATGAAGACAAAATTGGGGGAAGATTTGTTTGGCTTTTTTTTTTTCCATCCACACAGTATGGCAAAGTGTACTCCATAATTTTAGTGAAGTTGACTGCAAAAATTGGCCACAATTTTGCAAAATGGCAGAGAAACCGCGTAAACTGTAAAAGTCACTTGCGGCATTCGTGTCCAGAGCCCTTCAATTATCCTTCTGCTACAATACACTGTAACTGAAGGCTAAAGTAACTATGCATGTGTGAGGTACTACGGCACTGGTGAAACAAGACTAGTCTTCTGAGCACCATGCACATACAATAAAATAAAAATTGATAGGAGAGAGAACTTGGTGAAGCAAGAAAAGGCTCTCAATCATCACTCTGTAGTAAGATGAGATGCCATAGACCAACCTGAAGTCTAGCTAATACTACAGTGTAGTTGTTGCGTTTTAAATTTATTCTTGGTTTAATTTTTTAGAAAACAGTTTCCTTTTTATCTTTCATTGTTCAAGGTTATGGTAATGGAAGTATGTAAGACAATGCCAAATAAAAGTGAAACCAGTTTTAAGAATGTTGAACAAGGACAACATTTAAACCTTGATATACATGTACTGTAAAGTACATACTAGTGCATGTGCAAGCCAAGCTAAATATCAAAACGCTGACATTTATTATAAGCAATTTCAAATACTGAGGAATCAATACAATGACTACAGGAAATACAACATTGAAATTATTAGACTTCAAAGGTCCATTGTGAAAATAAACCAAAATATACATATCTTCAACAGTCATGTACCGTTTACAAACAAGGTAAATTTAATGGTAAACAGGAAAAGCCACAGAGTATTGACAAATCAAAAGAAACCCAAACAAGCAATGATATTCACAGCTTGAAGGGCACACATGTTATATTATCGCAAGCAGTAAACACACAGTCAAATATCGACTAACAAAGGAAATATCTGGGTTAAAATCACACCAACCAGAAAGAGTTCAAAGCTGAATGAAAAATACTGCAAACATGAAGCTTTGATAAGTATCAGACAAAAATTATTGCAAATCCATGTCAAAAAGATTGGTGAGACAGATAACTCATAAAAAATCTACACAGGATGTTTGAATATCAAAATTGAATTTATGCATATTTTAGCTCTTCTCTTTACTGAACACTGTGTCACATTATAAACTAGATCTGTCTGACAAATTGTGGCTCAAGCAAACTAAAGAAAAATGATAAGTTTACCTTTGAGATGAAATGTGCAAAGAGAGTTTTGTTGAAGACTTTAGAACTTGTAACTTTTGTTGACCCAAATCCTTTCTTTCATCAAAAACAAAAAGTATTTTTCTGGATCAAAGGGTAAAACTCAACACACTACAAATTCAGAATGATTTCTGAGAAAGGCAGCAGTTTTATATGCAGCTTCCTGCTTCGAGTTGTCATCTGCATACAGCTCTAAGCCTTTCCTATTGTTTTGGTTCATAAAAGTCAGGATGTTATTAAGATTGATCATGATGCTTTCAAAGAATCAAATGATCCATAAAGAACTGAACGTAATTAATGCGTTTTAAGATCACGTCACTCAGTAAAATTATTTTGTGCATTAAACAATTGATTCACAGACCTGTACACTTTTAGCATGAAAGTCCAGCAAGTATTTTACCAAAATTAATTTTTATAACCAGCTGTTCAACAGGACGATAACAACTCCAGATGAAACATCTTTACATGTAATTAATATGCAGTTGGCTGAACAAAAATGTAAGCTCAGATTTTCCACAAGCAATTAAATGCAAGGTACATGAAAGGTGACTTACATGTACAAAAAAGGGTCTGCTGGTAACCTTAATAACACTATTTTTCCATGCAGTAAATAGAGAGAAGTCGAATTATTATGATGGACTGTAATTATGTTTGCGATAAAAAACACATTTGTCATGCATAGATTTAACAGCTTTCAAAAGTTATGACAACAAGGAGATGTGGAGACAGAACTGAATCATGGAGTAAACAAAACATGACTTAATTCACATTTTTATCTGAACACCTCAAGGAAAATTGAGCAGTTTTGCTGAAATAAATAAATTCACTCAAATTCCGTGCTTAATTTAAAATACACATTACAGTTATGTCCAGAATAGCTATTGACAAGGCATCCAAGAGAACAGCAAGACCCAACGTTATTCAGAAGAAATAACAATTAACTTCAAAATGAATTGGGACATAAAAGCTAAATTTTCAGATAAAGTTAAAACAAATAGTTATGCTACTCTATGATTGTGTTAACAATTTTAACTCAGGGAAAACCTGCTTGCCATACTACTGCTTCAATCTACTACTGTACGTGGTACGGCTTACCACAAACTTGGAGCCACATTTACATAAATGTACAAGTCATAATTATTTTCTAATTCAGTTCCTTCATGCAGGCAATTGTAATAATAATAATAATTATAATATAAGCCGAGAAATTTCGGAGATTTGATTGGTTGATAGTATCACCATTTCCACGTAATAGTAGTATTACAGCAAAAATGTTAGTCTGTTGTGTTGATAATCCAGGGAGAGAAAAGATTGCTGGATGATACTTGAATGCAGGGCAAAATGTCAACTACAAGTATTAACCTTAAAATAACACGAACAGGAAGATTATCCTATAATTAAACAGATAACTGATTCATGAAGAACCCCCCCAAAATTAATGAAACTACAGTCTCATTGAAAAACACTCACTAGCTGGCCTGAACCAAAAAAATATTCCAATAATAATCAATAGTTATTCTCATTAATAGCCTCTTGAAAATGCAATACGCTTGTCTGAATGATTTCCACACAACCAGTACAGTCCACAATCAACAATGTCATGCGATAGTTTAAAACAGGAGAAAATGCAACAAATTTAAACTTAATTTATCTGGAACACAATATATTTCAGACATTCTAATGACCCTGTGGCCATTAAAATGTAATACAACAAGGCAAGAAATATTATTTCAACAACAGCTACAGATGCACTAACCTTTAACAATTACTGTATACAATAGAAATCTCCACAGGAGCATGTACCGGCAATGAAAACAAAGGGTGCATTTTCTGCTACATCTATCACTTCAGTTGACTTATAAAGGAGTGTAAGCCAGAATCCACAAATTCTTGTTTAGTTTATCCAAACAGGATTTGAATCAGCAATATGATAAAAGCATGGTGAAACTTTTGAGCATTTCACATAAAACTTGATATCTTCAAATTTAAATTTCCAAAGGAAGCTTGTTACCACAAAAATTTGAAAAATGTCATGCAATACTCTTGACCCCAGAAATGAAGTTATCCAAGAATTGCCCCAAAACTTTGAAAATTTGAACTTTCAGTATTTTCTTAACAAAACAGAGACAAAACAAGATCAAAAACCTCACAGTACTGTTACAAAACTTGCACTGGAGAAACTACGTTGTGTGACAGAGTTTGGGAATACCTCAGTGTTTGTTCTTACAAGAAAGAACAATGGCAGATGACAAGAAGGGCTCCAATTTCCATTTGAGAATGTGATACATGGCGGAAGACTGTTCTAATCATCAAACACACAATGAAGAGGACTTCTTAAACTTCAATTGCTACAGGCCGAGAGGGTGATAATACCAATGTTACAGCAACATTCAGTGAAAAGGAAGTGTTTCTGACTCAGAAGTCACACTAACAGAGTATTTCATGCATCAAGTAGAGAACTTTGCAAGAAAGGTAAAACACTTTGAAAAGATCAGTTGATTTAGCAGGTACCTACCCCTGAAGCATCTAAGATAACATAAGAATGATCAAGTTAAGGTACAAAGAAAACAAGATAAACAGAGAAAAACATATTATTGATAAAGCTGAACAGAAGAAAATATCTTATAGAAACAACCTTTTGCTTCTGAGTCATGTGTGCATCTTTAATCAAATACATCATCCTGTTTGCTTTCAAGAATATTAATTTACATTTGAAAACAAGTTTCCTTTTACACTTAAATATGAATTAAACAGCCATAACAAAATTAATAATAACTCAACTACAAAAACACATACATGACCAGACTAGTTTAAAAATGCAGTGTACATCCATTTGTTTATTATTATGAACTGATATATAATTAAACGCAGGGCTCAAAGTTAACGACCAACCGGTAGCACATGCGACTAGATTTTGGTTGTGTGCCCAAAAAAATCATGTGTGATCGCACATGCACACCTTACGTGGTAGTGCTCCCAAAGCCAAAATACATGTAAACTTTGAGCCCTGAAATGTTGTAACAAGTACGTAAATGGCAGTAATTTGTCACCATCTTGCTCTGCCTGAACTTGTAGGAGAAAACTATGTACTGTAGTCAAAACAATGTTATTAATATTACACTGTATTCTATAGCCTTGTGCTTCAGTATGACAGGCTGCAACCAAACACGACTTACATAAAACAACCCAAGGTTCCCTGTAAACTTGACAAGCAAACAAACAAAGGATTGTAGCTTTTTGGCAGAGGGCAAACAAACTAGAGGTTCTTTACCTCAAATATTAACTTTGAGCTTCCGAAAGATGTTCTGCGACTCTCCCAAAATCCGTCTGGCTTTAGAAGATAAACTGCATGAATCTTAGCTGTAAAACACTCCTGTAAAGAGTCCAAAGAAAGAATAATAATGTTCATTTAATATCATCCACCAGTTGCAAAGACCTCAGACCACATGCAGGGCTGTGGCACCTGTTCATCCTTGAAGGAACTTTTAACATACCAGTGATTTTTACTTTTGACTGGGCAGTGAGGAGGTGTGGGGCTAAAATAATTTATCATGTAGCAATCTCTTTCCCGTTAAAATTAATGACTTTAATACTACATGTATTATGATACCCTATGGTATTAACTCTCTGATTTCTATACCCTATCTTAACAACTATGGTGCATTAATTTTGCTAATTGGTGCTTTGGTGCCTGAGAAATCTGGAGCTTCCACTATTGGCAGCAAGTGCCTAGATTACCACCATCATCCACATCATCATCATCATCATCATCATCATCATCATCCACATCATCATCGTTATCATTATCATCATCATCATCACCATAATCGCCAGCACAAAGATCATCATCATCATCATTACCCTCTGCATCACCATTGTCATCATTGTAATAAAAACTAATGGGACCAGTTAAAATAATTATACCTGTCAATATCACCAGCTGCACTGGCAGTACATACCTGCAAAGCTTTCAGCACAGGCTTGGCACCATGCCATGTGATTCCTCGCATGTCCAGCACAAGGCTGAACCCCAAATCACGTTCATGGTCACTGAAATTATCAAACAAAGTTACATGACCATTGTACATCATTAGACTTTCGAGTCTCTTGACCAGTATGGCAGCTTGCAATCTGAAGGGAAGGATTCCTAGTTAATGATCACAATGACAAAACTAAATTGTAAGTTTCACTACTAGGAAAAAGCTGCAAACAAGTGAGAAACATTGTCTCGTAATTTGATTAAAGGTGTACTGTTAATGATACAGTGAAAATGACAATGTCTTTTAAGAATGGCAACTTCATTAAAACAGATATCTGTGTAGAAAACATAAATCCAATGATTATTGATGAATGCTACTACAAAGTTAGAAAATTCTATAGTGTGTAACCTTCCTCTCAAAGTATGGGCAGAAATACATAATCTACAGTAGGTAATGGCAACCCTTAAAATCTTTCCACAAAGAATGTAAAAAAGCATGGATTAAGAAGGTCCCCAAATACACGATGACAAGGCTTACTGATACCAATTTCTCATGAAAGGTAATAATTTTTGGGAGGGGGGGGGGGTGTATGAGCTTTAATGACAATTGTATTACCCGAATTAGACCACATACTACTTAATCAGACCAACATCCAAGTCTGACCCTAGAATATGGTAGAATTTCAAAATACATACATGTACAGTAAGTACAATGGCTACTTTCATATCAAATCAGAGCCCCATAGTTTTCTTGTAGTCCAGAAGTCAACAAAACCATAACCATTAGCAATCTCCTGGCATTAAGTCTGTGTTCATTGTCTTTTAAAAAACTAAAGAAATCTGAGGATCCATAATAACAATGATCACAAGATCTCAGCGAAAGTACTCCAAGGAGAGTACATGCATAATTATCTCAAGAGCTCAGTCAAAATTCCTCACTGAAATCATTTTTCATCTGTCATCACAGCCCTGTTATATACAAAGTTAAGAAAGGGGAATTTTACGATTTTCTGGCACCACAAGAGTCTCAAAAATTGTCTCAACCTGTTCGTCTCCACTGACATGTGCTTTAGCTACTGGTTCATCTCCAAAAGCAAGAACACATTTTAAAAAGACAAAAGTTAGTGGAAAATAAATTCAAAGATCATTCACGAACCAGCCTGCAAGAAATATTATTCTACCTAAAAGTGGATGCTTTCCCATTTCATACAATTAAATCATTCTTTGTACATAAAATAAAACCTTTGTTGGATAACACAAGCTGTGTATCCTCTTAATTTAAAGGCACAACTCTTCAGAGATTTACACATTTATAATTTGGCTGTCCATCTTGCTTTTGTATTCAGTAATAAGATCAATAATCATGTACATGTATTGGCTTAATGTTACATTTAAATTGTTTTTAAAACTGCTTGAGACAAACAACTCTTTCCTGTACAATGTAGGTTTAGAAAAAATTCCTGCAGTTTCCGGCCAAATGTAAAAACAAAATCAATATGGGGTATTCAGCACCAGGCTACCCCACGACGTCTCCATAAATAAAACCGTAAAAATGTTTAAAAGACAGGCTAAAAAGGCCACAGTATACAGACAAAACATTGTCTCAATAACAGGAAAAACTATTTTACCTGAACGGTCAAGTCCAAGTTACATTTTCAATAAATACCCACAGAAGTGCAGGTGCAAATAAATTTAGAAGAATTTCTAAGTTTAGCTACAAAGTTGCAACTAATAACATTTGAGTCACTTACAATACAAAATCAATAATTTCTCCCTCCAAAACTGCATACCGGTAATAATTTTATAGTTCCACGATAATCAGCCTAAATGTCTTTGAAAAGGAAAACACTTGTTCTTCAAACTAACGCTTTGGAACAGTCATCATTGTTTGCATACGAGTGAGAAAAATCTTAGGGAATAAATAATTAATACAAGGTCCTTGAAAAAGATGGAATACATCTTTGTAATAAGGCAAATTAGCAGTGACAGAAAATTTATTAAAAGAAATATTTTTTGGTCGATCTTATCCAATGGGAAGACTTCTAAAGGGAACACATTTATTAAGATGTCGTTTGATTGCACATCGAGTGGAATACTGACAAAAAGGGTGAGATTCATGAACATTTGAAATGATGAGAGAACGTAAGGATTTTTCGAACTGCACAACGATTGTGTAAGAGTTTCAGACCAATTCAAACGTAAACCCGATAGAAAAGACAGTCGGTACGGGCAGTAAAATCTGTATAATTATTGCGTGAATTAGTCAAAAGAAAATCTCGTTAATTATTTAAACGACAGAAATTAACAAAGGGAAAATATACGCACTAATACCACTTGCAAGCGCCTAACAAAACAAAAATAACACGAGATATTCAGTAATCGAATTTTTCACGGGGCACCATTAAGTTATGAACACTCTTAAAACAACAAAGTCTGGCTAAGTAAACATTCAATCAAAATAACTTCACACGATCTCTGATTTTAGCCGTCTTGCAAAATCTAAATTCACGCACATAAGGTTTGTTTTGATGACGATTGTATTTATACTCATACTAAAATTTTGAGCACTGCCACAGGAAAAAACAACAGCATAAACGTAACCACCTTAGTTGACTGGAGGTTACTCAAATAAAACCGACTTTTCAATTCATGCCGCAAAAGTTGACAGTTTGTAAATTTTTCGTGATAAAAAATTGACAACCTCGCCTCGAACGATGTTTTACGGTAACATCGACAAGTTTTTACGTTACTGCCACCACAACCCTAAAAATGCTTCTAAAACAGATTTCTTATAGTGATATACACCATGAACCAATGGCTGTGTTTCAAGGAATTTCGAATTTTCTTTCCTACATCATCAATTCATTCATCGTTTCTTCCTCCAAGACAAATGGGCCGACAGTTTTCAAGTCCTGTCCCCAATGTAGCAATGCGCGTGACAAATTTCTTCACCACCATCAGTGAATTTACGGATTAAACTAAATAAAGCATGCGTTAAACTAGCCACTTTTCTTATCAGCCTTTCTCATCTCTCGACAGTTTAATCTCTGCTGCTACGGCTCTCCAAACTGCCAGATCAAACCACCGGGTAAAGCCGTAATATCAACAACAGGACAAGTCGTTGCTAGCTATGCCAGCTGTTACCTCAGGGTTTTCGAATCGAAAGAGGACTCCGTCAAACAATAAACGACATAAAAAGGCTATGGAAAACCGGATCTATCACTGGTAAGTCCAAGCTCGACAAACCTGGGTATGCTTGCAAGATAGGCCAATAGCGGAGTCAAAGAGGTACGATCGAGTTCAACTGCTCTGGATTTTGCCGGAAACGAAATAATTGGACCTCCTCGGCGATCCTTGCCTCCTGTAAGAAAACATGGTCAAGAATTAACAATCGCACTGCTATGAAACGGGACTTTACGATAATACCTTCTTCCAAAGCAATACTTAAAGCGAATCAGGAAAGTGGCTCGCAAAGTAAATTAAAAAAAAAAACATTGAGACTTCACATATTTGAGGTAAGCGACCTAAATTTATTAAAATATCACCATAGTTATGAAGGACGCTTTATTGCGCATTTATTTACTCTACACAAAATTTGAAGAGAAAGCTTATTACGTTGATAATTCAAACATGCCAAGAAGAATCTATTGAAAACGAAAAAGAAGTATCGCTTCATTTCTCTCAGCTGTGACATAAAACTGCTGCGGACGGTCTTTCAGATGTTCAGTGAAAGGAACCATAAAACACGCGGACCTTACCATACAAAATCGCAATTTTCTCGCGCAGTAGATCGATGATATCCTTAGCTCTCAATCCTTCCCATCTGCCGTCTCCTTTAACACGAATAATTTGATACATAAGACGTAGAAAATCACGGAATAAATATCGTTTTGAACAAACGATCGTGGCTACACACCACACGAGCCTCAGAACAACACCAGTACGTATGCGCGACCGGCGTTCGTGAAGTCTCTCACTGAGATTTACCTGCACTGTATATAGAAGACAAATCACTGTCAGACGAGGCCGTCGACCACCGTTCGGAGTTGCTCATATTCTATTTTACCACTGTTTCTTCATTCTATTTGCCTTGCGATGACAGTTTTGGCTTTGAGAAGCCATCTTCCCTCCCCTACTACAAAGTGTGTGACGTCATGTGTGACTAATGTATGATAATTTATGCTAAAGTCACAGGTTCTATGCAGAGCTGTCATCGCCCGGAAGAGCTTTGTTTTTCATGGGAAAAGCCCTCAGGACATTCACTTAGGATTTACTTTCGACGACTTTTATTGGCAAAAAGTTCATTTACTCTAGCATAATCCCTAACCTTCACCGGCGAAAACCTGTTTTTTCGCTTAAGACAGGCGTCTCCCAATCAGTTGTTCGACCAAATGTGAAACTTCCGGGACTGACAAAAGAACGTTCAACATACTCTGGACTTATAAAAAAGTAGGAAATGTATTCGCGCTCATTTCGGAAGGATACAAATCTTGCCCACGTCACCACACACTTAAAAATCCAGACACTTAAAACTGAAATCAAACCTCTGTCGCGCAATATCACATGACTAAGTGCCTGATTGAAACAGTACATGTTCAGGGTTTGGTTTGTTTAATTTTCAGGACAAAAGTCTAAACAAAAAGTATACACTAAACAGGGGTACATGTGTGCAGATTTTCGGGAAGAGTTTGTCAACGTTTGGTAATTTCGCGTGAGCCATTCTTTGTGTCGATATACATAAATAGACAACAATCTTATATTTGAGCAATATTAAGTCTGTTGGCTGGCTTGAGTTTATGAGCTAAAAATAACTCCTCATTTCAGGACGATCACAGAACTATGCGATGTGACTCAACCCCGCAGACAGGAAATATTCACTGGCTTTGATTTTTCTGTTTTCTCATGGATCAGGCCAAAGACTATGCTGTTAAACAAAACTTGGTGGGATCTAACGGAAGAGTACTTATGGCCGAAAAAGAAAAAAAACGTTTGATTGTGACATATCGTTTGTGAAGACTCAAGTACAATATCCGGGCCACGTTCGTGACTAGCAGTTTGGTCTACGACAAGGCTATTTTCAATATGATATGGTACCGCACGAACCAGCGGAAAGCTTCCAATACAGAATGATTGCTCTAAGCACTTTCCATGCTACTTTTAATTTAGATGAACGCTCGAGGTTAGTATAGTTTTGATAAATCCGTTTGACTGAAAATGACCTCTTTGTAACGTATATAACTAGCCCCCCAAAAAGCGCTGGTTAGTTAAGATTCACTTCACAAAAATCAAATTTATGAACGTGACTTACATGTAAGATCTCAGTGCAGATTTTCATCTACGAAATGCAAAACGCCACACCACAGACGATGATTTTTTGTAAGCTGTGAAATAGTCTTCGTCGTGTTTGAAATAAAAAACCATCGCAAAAGCGTCTTGAACTTTCATATTTTGTTAAACACAATCTTGGGATAAGGAGAATTGACTAAACTAATCTTTAATAATCTCTTTTTCTTCCTTTTGAAATGATAAACCGCTGTTTACTTGCTGTGTTGGTGATCAGTCAAAAGTCTGCGGCATTTTAAAGAAAACGAATACCAGTCCAATGAGTTAAGAAAATGGGAGAGTAACATCTAGACGTTATAAACCCGATAAATGTGAAATACGGCTAAAAGAATGCAAACATCGCAAATTGATCAGGCATTTCCGAGGCATTCTCTAGCGGGCCACAAGTGTGGAAACTAGATATATTTTGTCTTATATCTTGTAGGCGAAATTTTATATAACTTACAGCTGCGCATCGCCTTTCGCCACGCCCAACATTGGCTGTGGTCCTTTCGAACGATTTTGCTATCTCATACAAAATTTATGCATATAATATTTTGATTTTCTCGCAGTCTCGCCACACGTTCGGAAGAATATCATTATTGCTGGTTTTTCTCGAGCAACATCTGAATTGGTTTTTGTCCGGTGCTGTTTGTGATTTATCGAAGTATCCGACACGTACTTTTGACCGGCGCCAAACTGAAGAGCTATCAGTTTCGAGGTACAGAACAAAAGATCGACGTGAACTGAATTACTGTCATTTTTATTCAGTTATCAGCAGTTAGAGAGTGCTGTTAATAAATAGCGAAGAACTTTAGAAATCCATTAGCTGTGCTGAGGCATGATAATTAGATTAGAATTTGGGACAACAATGCCCTTTGTTGTTCTTTGTAGTTAGTTTGGTACCACACTGTGCTTATAACAAAACAATAAATGTCAGAATGCAAGCAATATTTTCAACATCTTCATAGCATGATGTCAGTATTTGCGACCTTCACTTTGGCTAGGAGCGGAACAAAGATGATATCTCATCTATAAACCGGAAAATATTTGGAGTTCCGTAAAGTTTCAAGACGAGTTAACGCGGAGGCGGGAAAAAGACTGCGTAAGGGGGAACTCCCGAAACATCACGTCCTTCTTTTACTACACAAACGTTCACACGGCATGAAATCGCAGCGCAAAGAAGGGAGCCAGGATATCAGAAAGCTACCGATTAGCATTATGTTGTATAAATACAGGAGCCATTTAATCGCTTAGCCGCAAATATACTTCGCAAGAATATCAGCCATGGGTAGTGTCGAGTACTTCTCCAAACAAACAAATTGTTGTCGAGAACTTGACCTACAGTGGTCGGAAATGGTGGTTTAGGCGGTCATGTTGAGCGCGAGGGAGTTGGTTTCGCGAGAAGACTGCTCTTGTTTCCTTGGCCTTCAGGCAGATGCAAGAAGCAGGGGGCAATAATACCTCTTATCATATGACCCGTACGGCCCCGCGCGCGCTTTCGTTGCAAAACTATTGAGAAAATCCCCGTATGAGGGCCGTACGCGATGGCGCGAGCAGGGCCGGAAAAAGCCGTCCGGCCCTGCAAGGATCACGTGCGGCTCTTCGCGAGATGCGAACTGAAGCGCGGTGGTCATATGATAAAATGCTTATTGACTGAGTTAGGTCGGGCCGGACGGGAAAATATTTGGCCCTCGGTCATGGCGCACGGACCTCGCTGCGCTCGGTCCGTACGCCATGACCTCGGGTCAAATATTTTCCCGTCCGGCCCTCCCACTCAGTCAATAAGTACATATTACTAACCGAGTTCGGGGGCCGTACTGCAAGTTACGGCCGGCGTTTTCCCCAGTTCCATTTACGGCCCTAGTGTCAAGCACGAGCGCCGTGAATTAATCTGGAAAAAACAATACGGCCGGCTGAATTGGCCAATCATAGAGCGTGTACTGTCCGAGAGAGAATAAATAAAGATCAAACGGAAGAAGGAAAATGATGCGCGTGGCGAGTGCGTCGCGCGCTCGTTCCCCTCAGGACTTGCGCTGCATTCAAATAGCCACAGAGGACACTCGTTCCTTCTCGGCTTGGCCCTTTCCAACTAAGCAAGGCTCTTAACCTTCTTGGAATAATTTAATTGCAATTAGGGGCTGGGAGAGAAGGGTGGGATCATTCCTTTGTACACACAACTGCAATCTTAGATTTGGATTAATATGTTTGACTGTTAAGCCGCCTGTCTCAACGCATATTTGACCCTTCTGGATGAAACATTTTGTGTCGCGAACAAATGTTTGATCGTTCAGCCGCCCTGGCGAGCACAGCTGGCTAAGCGCGACACTCGTTCTCAGGCTTTTCTCTGCCGAGAGTTGGCCGGAAGAAAGCCCTGGGGCCGAGGATTACGTCAATTCAGTTGACCCTTTCCTCACTCTTCGCTGTTATAAATGCCACTTCACGGGCCTCTAGTGAGTTTTGTCAACGTCGCAAAAAGACAAATTGCGTCCTAAGCAAAGCTGCCGCTGCAATACAAGATAAGCTATTGTGTTGCGGTTTGCTATTGCTCAGACGTGCGTAAAAGCCTGCTATTACACCTGTAAGATTTTAGAAAATCTATATGAACAGTTCGGTTTTCAGTTTACCACTTACAGTAAATTGTGAGCTTTGACGGATTCGACCATGACGTGCGCCAGCGTTAACGTACGTGATAAAACGAGAGTTTTGCTCAAAACATAGGATTCACGTTCTAATGATTCTAAAAGTGGCGACTCTCTATTTGATAGGGTCAAGAATCTCTTATGTGTTCACCGAAGCCTTCAGAATCAAGGTTAAGGTCATTCTAAATTTATATTGGCTCATTCTGTCGCATATTTAAACAAGCGACAAGGCGCGCAGACGTCGTTTCATTAGTTTAGAGGGTTAGCAACGTTTTAGCCCGATCCCACAAGTAGTAAAATGTTTTTAGCTCTTTAATTCCATTCGTGTCAAACGAAATGTATTTCTTCACAGTGCTGCACTCAGACTGCTCCATATCATCAATCATGAGTTCTACAGTTCAACCGCAAGACAAAATCACGGATGCGTACCATTTGTTGGGAAATTCCGCTTGGTGTGACCGTTGTATAACGGTAAGCGATTTTCCAACTACACCGATCAACCGCACGAAATTGCGCTGACTATTAAATTATTTCGTTTTCAAACCGTGAAACCGTGTGAAGGTCTTCAAAAAGGGTCTGGAAACGGAAGAATCGGTCAAATGGTATGGGAATTTCCTAAATTCTGTTCGGAACGGAAAATCAGGAGTGCCTCTGGAGGTACTCCATACTCTCCAAACGAATTTTGCGGAAAATGCCTGTTCCATTTGACTGCCAATCGAAACTTCGAGAGTTTTTGCTTAAATCAATGTTTTTCTTGTCATGTGACCTCTTCCTGTCTTTCGTAATTTATCTTAATTTATGTTTGTAATTGAATTCTTAACACAGCCCTCCCAACTTCTTGCGCAGACCTTGCTAAGAGTCAAGCTGGCGTTATAAAGATTGCAGAAAATTTCCTAATCTCTCCGTGTCGCAGATGAATAGTCGAGGCACCCGTAGATGGTTCTGCAAACGTTCGTGTCCCTGTTTTCGAAGTGTACTATGTTTTCATCAGTTGAGAGCTTACAACTGCAAAACCGGGAAAATTCACGACTAAACCTATCTTTACGCAAGAGTGAATTAGGTCAGAATGTTCCTATTGCCTGAGTGGGCTCCCCAGCACAGTTATAACTGAGTCTATTTTTAGAGTACCTGTTCTCGTGAAATTTTGTTGTCAAGTCCCCGAAAAAACATGGTGGACACAGTCACGCTTTACATGGCTTCTCCTGATTGTTTAAGGTGGTGGCGCTTTGTTTTGTTTTGTTTTGTTTTGTTTTTTTTTTCGCGCGTAAAGTATATCTAAAAATAAACCATTTGTTACTGTGCTGGGTCAAGACCGCAAATTGTTAGAGGAACCTCTTACTTTGCTGTGGCGTGGAGTTCTTAGCCTGTTAATTGCTTCATAATATGATATCGAGTTCGATAAACCACTAAAAGGGAGGTTTCAGCAGAACTCAAAGAGCCCAAAGGATCACGTCTGCCCATGCGCTCTATACTTCTAGGTACGCAATGCGTGTACACCAAAACATGATTAGTCAGCTGCCCATTTCAAAGCAACGCTTAATTAAAATACTGTGGGCGAAATGGACTCTTTCAATGTGATCGCATGGCAGTACATTTTGATCTATTCTGGTATTATTACAAATTTGCCTTTAGATGTAAAAGACGTTTTAAACGAGCCAGGCTTCAGAGGATAGAAATGTCACTTGGTTGCTGACGCGTGTCGCGTTTGCGTCGCCTGGACAGATGTGTCTCACATAAACTGAACATAAGTGAACTGCCATTTCGAACAAGCTAGTTTCCTAAGCTGATCTGGTTCAAGGCCTTCACAGGATTGACGGAGTGTTACGTATTTCCCACCATACTTAGGATCCACAGAATTCAACTCTACCACGCTTTTAAATAGCCAACTGGTTGCTTCCAACATGTTTCGAGATTGGCTCAGAAAACAATAGACGCAAAGAAACATACAAGCGAAGCAATGGACGCTGATCCTAAAAACCAGAGTAAGTACAGACTCAGCCAATCACAAATCGAAGTCATTCACGACGTCGTTTTACTGTCCAATCAGAATGCAAAGGAAGTAAAGGCAGCCGGCGCCATGCGCGGGAAAACGAGATTGACTGAGCCGTAATTGGTTTTAGTTTTGCATCTGATTGGTTGAAAAGTTTCACGCAAGTTTTTTGATCCAGTCATAGAGCGAGCCAAAACCAAAACAAGAGCAATCGCGTAATTACTTCCCACATTCAATTGAAAACCTCTCGGTGCCGATTCAATGAAATCAGAGGTTGCAAAGAGCTGCGTGCTGTCTGTGTTTTTCAGTTACTTCTACGTTAACCTTTGAAATTTGTCTTTGTTTTGGTAATAAGAAGGTTAACTGACACTGAGCCGGAATTGACATTAACAATTGTTCTTTTTTTGGACGGAGAAGTGAATTTCTGTTTGTTTTGGAACCGCGCTGCGCCTCGGTCACTTTGTAGCTTTATAAAATCATAACTAGATTCCTCGATACAATCCAATCCAATTTTCCAATTTGTCAACGGTAGCTAAGGGTATTTAGCATTTGTTGGGAACTTCCGGTTGGGATGGTCGTTGTTGCATACTGAATGGTAAGCGATTTTCAAAGTACACCGACCAACCGGACGAAATTGCACTGTCCATTAAATTGTTCCGTTTCCTAAACGTGAAAACACGCTAAGGACCACATCGCAAAATGGCCTGGAAACGGAAGATTCGTTAATGGTAAAGGATTTTCCGACTACCCGTTCCGAATGGGAAGAAAGGGGTATCTCTGAAAGTACCCCGAAATTCCCAAATGGATTTCTGGGAAATTGCTGTACAATTTGAATTTTTCCCGAGAATACTAGATTTTTTGGCCAAATGGTAAGAACAACCCAGGAAAAGAGGGCACTGTCCTGTTTTTCTCGTTTCTTTCAAGTTTCCGTCAACACCCGAAATAACCAGCTACGCGTGCGTGGGCCACCCGTTCCATCATGAGTCCCATGCGCCACCACATTCTACAATTTTTTTGGCGTGGATCAAGTCACCAAGAGCCAAAAATTTATGTACTGATAAAGGAATTAAGTGTATCGCTGGCCCCACCCCCTCCTCCCCGGAGTGAAAAGGCCTAGCCCCAGCGCCATATCTGAAGATACAAAAATACCTCTAGGTTGAGACAAACATGTAATACAGAACACGGTAAGACCATGCGTTGCATCCTTCACTGAGATAACCAGTCACTGTATATCGAGGGCTACATTATTTACCACTAGCCAGGCAGTTTCCACAATTGCCCTCCTAATATAATATGGCAAAGAGGAAAAAAAGCCCCAACTGAAAAGAGGCAACCGGTTGGCTGTTTGCAAAGCGTGTAGACCCACTTAATGGTCAGAGGGAGGTTTGAACCCGTGCAACCGCAACTGGCCCAGTTACTGTCGTGCGTGCTAACGACCGCATCCTGGCGCAAATTCTTTGCGTGGTGGTTGACGAAAAGGAAATTCCTCGAGTTTGGCCTTTGTATTATCCTCTTGCGACTTCATTGACTTCAAGACTTTCAACAATGCCTTCACAATACGAATGCGATGCGCAATGAAAATAAGGGTTGAGTGATGAGAAGATGAGACAAACTATCGGTTTGTTATTTGGAATTCTGCTATCCCTTTCGTCGCTGAACATTTAAGTTTTCAAGATCTAGAGGATGATGATGATGACCTTTAGACGTACGACAACGCCAACCTCGTCAAACGCCTCCGAAAGAATCTGAAGTCTTGCTGTAGTTATCTAGTTTTTCGTGCTAAAACTTCACTCAAAAAACTTCCTTGATCCCTGGTTGATAAAAGCTATCAAACACGAATAGCCACGAGTGGTTCAGTTCGTGAAACACTCCGCCACAAACAGATGACTTTAAATTTCTCGTCTGACAGTCTGGTGACTAACTCTCTTCAAATTCGTTTCTTTTTTATTCTCGGTTATCTATTTTCCCAAAAAGTCCCATTGAGTCATTAAGACAGTTTTCCTCTGTGGTTAAATTACAAAGAAATTAGCTGAAGGGGTGATTTAAATTAAATAGGTTTCCTTTAAAAGAAATCAAACCATGCAGCACACTTTGAGAGTGACGAAATCTTCACGGGATTTGTTAGCTGGAATACTTATCAATACCAGGATAGACTCACCGTTTGTTTGTGATGTGGTAAGTGGGTAATATTTCCCTTTTCTTTTGAATATTTCTTCGATCTTCGAAGGACACGCTAAGACAAAAAAATAAAGCTCTTGCGATTCATTTCCGGAATTTTCATTTCAGCAAACACGTGCCAGGGCGGACCCCGCAAATGAAAACATCATACTATTGGATTTCAGACGGACTATTGTAAAGCCGCTTTTGTGAGAGGGATCGAAGCAAGGAAAATGAAATAGATAAGGATGTGTTTTGCACGTGCTTAGGCGCCTTATATTTAAAATGAAAAGTAAACACTGACCTTTCCACCTTCCATTTCAAAAGGGAGTTTAAGCAACGACAACGGCACCGCGAACGAAAACGTCGCTTCAAAATATAGATTTGCTCTATCGTAAGTTCTTCGGGATTATTTCACTGCGTCCACGCTGTACAGCGTGGGCAGAATATCCCATAACTGGATTGGTAGGAACGGCGTTGAAGTAAGTGTAGAGGATAATTTACTGTTGTGTGCTTCCATTGTCTTGTCTTCAAAACGTCAGATTTGGTCATTTCACGTTGTTGTGAAGGCTGACGACTGTAAAGGCTGGTTTACAGGTACGACGCAAGCATTAGCACAAGCCACATACGCAGGCGCATTAACTTGTTGTTGATTAATTAATTAATTAATTAATTAGTGTCTTTGTGCTAACGAAAGGTTCTTATGATCAAAACACCACTGGGGCCAGTTGCTCAAAGCCCGGTTAGCGCTAACCATTGGTTAAGAGGTGTCAAAACCGATAGGTTTCCATGGTATTTAACCCTGGTTAGCGGTAACCATGCTTCTAGCAACCCGGGCCTGCATTGTTTGTGCTTATGCTTCCGTGGTACGTTTAAACCAGCCCAGAGGACATGTATACTAAAATCCATGCCGAGCGTGCAGAGCGTGGAGAGCGAGCAGAGCGGGCAGAGCGTGCAGAGCTATTGTTTTTCTTCTATTGTTTTGTGGCATTGCCGTTGTCGTTGCCGTCGTCGCTGCTTGAACATGGCTCCCGGGTTCACCCAACCTCGGTTCCAGGGCGCTTTTCTCGGCGGAGAAAAGCTCTGGGAACGAGATTGGGGTTCACGTGGAAGGCTGGTGAATATGCAGTGCGTTCTAGGCTCGCATGGGTGGTAGAAAGCCGCAAATTACTTGGAAAATTACAGTCTAAAAGTTTGTGAAGAAAGAAAAACAAGTCTTATCCGGACATCATCTTTCTAGTCTTTCCGAGTAAAACACGTCCCACAGATGTACCAGAAGGATGCACTGTGAAACAACTTTAAACATGGCTTCTATGTCCACAGGAGCCCAAGCGCAATATGTGAGAAATGTAATAGGCATTTCCAAGAAATGAAGACGAAACTTTCTTCAATGTTAAGTGTATTCGTTTGTAAACTGTAAATACCTTTATTTCACGACCACCTTGTATCTTCTAGCCGGTTTTAACGCCATTTGGTCGATATTTTATCCTCCGAGTACACTATAATGGTCTATAGTGTTAGGGAAGGCATGAAACGCTCACCTCAACCCTAATCGAACGAACGCCAGCTAATTTTTAACAAATCGACTGATCTCCCTCAAACTGCCACCAGTGAGACCGAAGGTTGGATACCTAGCCCTCCCCTCGCAAGCGATTGTCAGCTTACTCCGGAACACTGTTATAAGTCGGATACTTGCATTAGCATGTGATATCGATATCTTTATCGGCCATTAAGCCATGACCCATTGCTGTCATTTTTATACAAAAAGGGATGAATTTAACAAACTAATCCCAGGATTGCGTAAAAGGTAAATAAACCCTTTCCTGCTGGTCAGTCTATCGGATAACAATGCTTAACTGTTCAGTTTATTTTAGTTTTCCTCAAAGTTTCGCTTCTCATCCAACCGTTCAATTTATCATGTAACTGTCTGGCCGCAGGTAGCGTCTTATCTCCCCCAAAAATAATCTTTTGAAAGGGTTGTTTTTGCTCTCGTTTTTACTCCTTCCTCAGTGTCAGAATGATTGACACTTGTCGCGTGAATTTTCTTACCGTTTGGTTTTATTAGGTTTAAGCGTTCAATCTTGTGCGACTAGGTTTAGAGTTAGGTTTTCACTTGAATAAATGTGAGTTGTGATTATTATTAATCGAACGCTTTTCAGTGTGGTTCTACGGTACGATTTATGATACTCAGTGTGCCAAGATAAACTACGCTCTTGTGAAAGATTATTTGTTACTTTGGCCGATTACTGACGTGAAATTGTGGCACGCCTCACAGCACCTCCAACCAATCAAAATTGAAAACTTTTACTCACGATATGCGATGCAAATCCATGCATCACTTCACTTTAACGGATAGTTTCAAGTGTGAAAAATATTTCGGCGTATATCAATCCATATTACTTGGCAGTCAGTATTTGACACCTGACTTCTACACTTCCAGGAATCCAAAACACTTCCCAGAACTCAATGATTGTGTATGGTGCAGACAGGGCAAACACGACTCCTATTGGTCCTATTTTTGTACCAATGGCGGTGACGTCTGTTAGGAGGTAATTTTTCGCGTTAAAATGGAAATAATTTTCTTTGACGATCAGCCTATAGGCATCTCTCTTAGGTATGGTTGGTATGGGAGGTTTGTTTGCGGGGAATGCTTCGTTTGTCGTACATACAATGGCCATTCCTTGGTCCTATGGGATGTTGCGATATAGGCAGAGCAACATCCATTGAGACAAGAACTATGTCTTTAACGAGTTTCGTTTTCTCTATGAAGTTTAACAAAAGCAACATTTGAAGAAAACATTGCACGATTCAAACGCATTGCGTGCCTACGTTGCTTGCTGGCGTGGCTAAACGATCAGACATTCCAGTCCAACAACATGTTGGACGAACACTTTTGACCTTTCAGCCGCATGTCTCAACGCACGTTTGAACTACTGAGATCAAAGATTTTCACCCAACATTTCGGATTGCGAAGAAGTGTTTGATAGTTTAGCCAACCTAGCTTGCCAATACAGCTGGCGCACGATGTTGGACGAAAATGTTTGATCGCTTCAGTAGCCGGGGCTTTAGGCCATGTCATTTAAACGCACCCAGGAACAAGCTAACCCCTTTCAATTCCTTCAAAAGCAGCAACTGAGGATCCCAACCTTCAGTAAACAAAATGTTCCAAAACGAATAGAGCAACTAGCTGCCATTTGAAAGATCACTTTTGAATGCACCGTTATTACGCTCTCAAAAATGTGAAATCTGCATTAAACAATTCGAAATTTGACCCAGAAGGTTTAAATGCGATAAACACTCCATCATTTGTAATTAGATTTGAAAAGTTAATCGCGCGATAAAGAACTGCTCTTGGAAATCGTTGTGCTGCTTATGTTACCTTTTCGTCACGTTCAGTGACGTCTTATTCAGTTTTAAGCTTTCGCAAATCCGTGTCTTTTGAAATTAGCAAATACATCTAGAACACATCGTCCCTGTTGTATATATAAGCCATAATGCGCCCGTGTGTTTCACAAATTTCATGCTCTTATGGCCTCGAGGGAATGGGCGCGCGTGAGTGGAGCCCACGTTTTCGCGTCGTCAACCGAAAAACTACTCCATACTAGGCGCGCTAAAAGTGAAAATCTCTTACAGCAATGCGGCTAATGAAGGCAGTTGTAGTTTTCTTTTCTCAATACTTCTTTCTTTTATCATAGTGTTGGGAGAAGAATTTTTAACAATTTTAAATTTTTGTGACCTCGTAGCTAGTAAGACGTAAGTGACCTCGTTGAGAGGGTTTCAATGATAGATAAGGGTTAAACTTGCTTATCTTACTAAGAAATATCCACTTTTACGTTATTACCCCATAGTAAGAGATCTTTTAAAGGCTTCTATGATTAAAAGAAAAGTTCTGGTCAGTCGTTTCTAGTTTGTCGTTGAAAATTTATGGTGGCTTTGAATCCACTCCACATGATAATTTTTTTAAACTATGCAACAAAAAAATTAGGCTCACCTAATTCGTTTTTGAGATATACGGGTGTTTCTGCAGGGCTTTCTCGTTGCCACGGTAACCTATTGCCTCACAATAATGACCGCATCTTGTTTAGCAATAATTGCCGTTTCAAATATGGTATCATAACATTGCTTTTTACGTCATACAGGGTTGTAGTGTCAATCCTGCTAATAAGAATCTCTTGAAAGTGTTGAAACTGGTTTTGAGCTACTTAATGAGAAAGTACAGTTAACAATCCAAAATATTTATTGCTGTCAGTTTCTCTTTTCGTCCGTAGACAAGAAAGTTTGCACAAAGAAACAGCACGCACTCAACTGAATATTCATTGTACAGACATATTGCGTGCAACGCCTCATGGTAAGGGAATGCTTTACAGCCCAGAAAAGACTGGGCTCAAAAGGGACTAAATTCATAGCAGCCATGTTGTTATGACGTCACTACCCAATTCTGGAGGCTCGAATGAAACAAGAAAACACAGTACCACAAGAAAGTAATGCTCGGCAGTGTTTGGCGGTTTTCAAATGACTGTCATTTGCCAGTTAATGTTTCTCAGCCAATGGGAAGCAACTCCAAAACTAATCGCGACTTGCACGCGCAAATTTTCCCGCGCTTTGAGCAGGCTATATGTAATAGCTTCGAATTTTGATTGGCTCATCACGCTGTTTGCGCCACTTGTGATTGGTTAAATTAGTCTGGTTTGGGTAATAAGGTTTTGTTTGATGACAGTCAATCGAAAACCGCTATGTTACAGCTCGAAAGAGTTCTGAATAGTCATCAATGGGATTTCACCGCGAACCACCTTTGTACAGGTCGCGCAACTTGATACAAAGCAGTGTTCAGCCGGTCAGTTAAGCTCTCACAGCTTTGGAAATCGTTTGATTCTTTAAGTGTCGATTGATTTAGTGACTGAGTACTAATTGGGGACACTACGAGAACCAACAAACGGAAACCATAAATGACGCCAAGTCCAGGAATTGAACCCAGGACCATACCGGGGACACACTTGGTGAAACGCGACTGTGCAAATCCAGCTCGCCAAGTATAAACAAAAGTATTTCACAACAGAAAAATGCAGTAGGCTCTTGTTTACTTATCTTTTTATGTATTTGTTTGTTTGTTTATTTATTACCCCCTGACACTGACAATGATTTGGCCGAGTCACGGTGGCAGACGTTCGTTAAATTAGGAAGAGTTGTTTTCGTGCTTTTTTCCGGCTTCAGAAGTCAATTACCATAAGCTTGATTTGAGAGTGGACTCAAAAGTCAGCCGATCACAATTAAGGTCGCGTTATTAATCCCATTGTTGGTGTAAAGACCAATAAAGCTTTTAACTTCATGTTTATACAAATCAATTTCTGTATTATCCATGAATTCGATATCTGATATCGTCTATATTCTTGCGCTTCCTATCAAGAATTTAAATACACAAATCTGGTTATCTTATGTTTCAGAAAAAAAAACAACAACAACTAGACAATACATGGATACAACACTGTTTCCGGCTCATTTGATAGATGATAGTCTTTTACTTCCAATTAATTTAGACTAGACATAACGAGAAAATTAACGAGGAAATGTACTGAACATGCACAGAATATCTGTAGCTCCGATACTGAGCAATATGGCCTTCTGCTTTCCTCTATTACTGAACCAATTTAAATACTTTCAGTAGTTTCTTTATGACTGATTCCAAGTTTGAAACATTGGCGACAGAAATTCCTTGAAAAGTTGGTTTGACCAAAAAAATGGTTCAGATTGCACATCAGTCAATTCTCAATCTATGAATCCAATCTTGCTCGTTAAGGTTATCTTTTTTCAATTTATCCTTTCTGTCTTGGCATTAAACTATGGTCTGAAGTGATGAATATTCATAGTATTGAGGGTTTTTTTTTTCAATGTGCGCCTTTTTCGGGAGTGAGTCTGTCAAATCACTAAAACGACTTACTTTGGATGATAAATTTTTGCATTGTTTATTTGAGGCCTGTTCATTCCGGTCGCTGTATCAATGTATCACCAATGTCACTTGTTTAGTAATCACATCGCCTAGATTTCAAGCTAAAACAGCTTAATTTCCATTTACCAATCCCCATACGGTCTTTCGCTTTGATCCGATTTTTCAAGAATTTCTTTTGTAATCCGGATGAACTCAACCAATCAAATTAGCTTCCAGCCATTCACGGATCGGCCACATCGCTTTCGACTGAAAGTAATGAATATTCATGGTTGACGTCCGATCTCACCCTAGAGAAAGAATTGTAAACCGCCGTGAACCGTGTGGGATATGTGTGGTATATAATCCATTACCAAGACATTTCGATCTTTCCCGCAAGAATCGAATTGATTTTCCCGATCAAATAAGCACGAATGCCCCGGAAGGCTTCATAAGCCACCTTTTGTTCTTACAAGTGAAAGAACCCCAAAACATTGATGGCTAATTTCCATTTTCTTGGGTTTAATCTAAAGCCGTGTGAGAGTTTATCGGTGGGGGACATAAGACCCATTTGAAGACTGAAATGAAATAATGTTATAGATATTTTAAATGAAAGAATCCAAGCGCGAAATTGAACGGTGTACACAATTGTCCCGTTAAATAGCTAAACCGTCTCATTCTCCTTACTTCGAAGACTGAATGCCTTCGAAACATTTGTGGCTTTAAGCCTTAAACTCGTGATCTAAGATCAACTACTGGTAGCCTTGAGTAAAGTTTTTTAATTAGCTCCCTGGCGGTAGTAACATACAACAACTCCCATACTTAGCTTTTGAATCCCGAGATAAAGCCATTGATAAAAATCTTAATGAATTACTCCAGAGTCTGCTTTTATTCTAAGCTATTCAATAAGAAAAACAAAATATAAACTATAACTTTTCCATGGCACCTGTTTCCTGTGATAGCAAATTGAACAAGGACTAAACCTTTCAAATAATTTACTCGTCTCTGTTCGCTACCTTTTTGAAACGCACACTCTGGGTCAACCATTTGAAACATACTTTGTAAGTGCTTTTGCAGATAAAATATGTACGAAAGCTAAACGTTTGATCGGATTTCGCCTTGAGCAGTTTCGGACTTGAATCATCTGTCATCCTTGTATAACAGTCACATGTTACGACGAATCAACAAAATAAAGTCACGCATCGATATACTTTGCTCGCAGCAACCATGTTCCTAGGTTCATAAAGTACTTTGTATTTTATCTCATCTTGTCTGTCTGAAACTTTACCTCAAGCGTCGAGTTTGAATAATTTGTGTACACCCGGTGAATAGATAAATCGGTGCTTGACCACGCTCATAGGGCGCGTGTGCAGTTTCATAGGCACAGGCCGCTTTTTTGAAAACGAGAATAAAATGCAATACTGTACAATATTTCTTCTACCTAATGGCGCTTTTGCAAGCTTAATCCGTCACCGAACTATTGAAACCTTCCACAGTTATCTTTGATACCATCAAGAATAATAAATGAATAGATAATTTTTAGGATTTTCAACCTGTTTTAGTTTGTAAATAAATTTCAAATGACTTACCGCGTGTGAGCTGTGATCCTATCAATTTCTCTTGTTGTCCAAAGCGTTCGCTATCAAATTTATCACGAAAGTCCCTCAAAAATATCTACGAAAACTTGTTGTTTTCTGTGCAAGGCGAATATTCTTTGGCTTGCAGGAAACTACACTGCAACAAAAGGCCAGTCCACTTAGGGTGTCAATTGTTTTCTTGACATCTTGCTTCCCAATTGAACATCAAAGTTACTCATTGTTTGCAATGCACCGATGCGACCAAAATATACTTAGCTGAGCCGCTCTTCTTTTTTCATAAATATTTTGACCTGTCATTTATTTGATTAAGACCATGGCAACACAACTCAGTCAGAAACATTAGATGGGATTTAAAAGATAAGTATGAAAAATTCTTAGGAGATTTCAGAACTTCGACCTCTGACTAATCCGCGCTAAATTAGTATTTAAAATACATCGCGGCCTAGGAAAAATAAGATTTATGAACCCGCTTGTGTTTGCGTTCATATGATGCTAGACACAAGGGACAGCTGATTTGTTGAATAATTTTAAATTCAACAGCGTTTCTTACAAAGGGAAAGGAAGAAGAGGAAATATGGGGTGACGTCATCGAGGGCTCCAATGACTCGATGATTGTTCTCACCGGAACTGGAAGGTAAAGTTCATCCCAACTGTAATTCGTTCGTTTTAGTGAGGATATAATAATTTAGATTCCATATAAAAGAAGTATTCTTTGAGTAATGCACTCTTGCGGCGGAAACCATTAACCACTCCCTTTGTTGAAACATTGTTTGTACTTTGCGGTTGTTTTGTATTTAATCCATCTCATTGATTTCCCTGCAAAGTTCAAACATTTACGTGGCAATTTAATTGCACAACAATTTCATTTTCAAGCCTATTTTTACCATATCCTCGCCTGTGTCAAGCTGGAAAAGAACGAGCCCATGGGTCCTTACCATTCACACGGAAATACCAGGAAATTCTGATGGGAAACTCAGATGGTACCCACCAATTAGGAAAGTTCCAGAAATTATGGGCCATGCTCTTTTCGACGTTTACGTACCTTGTCATTAAGACAAGCTATTTCCCAGCCTATTTCTCAGGAGGCCCAGACGATTTTCGTAAACACGGCCCCAGGAAACGAACCACCAGCTGTCGGAAAAACAAAAGGCCCCATTTTCCTTTTCACTTCACACCCTGCCTTCTCGCCAAGTGCGAAAATTGGCCACCGCCGTGAAAAGGACTCACAGAATAGACAAAACCGTCAACACATCACAGCATTTAATTCAATGCGTCTAGTTTATTTCTTCGCAACATGAAACTAGATCATATCTCTATAAGAAAAATAATTCTCTGAAGCAATAAGTTCTTGCATGATCCTTTCGGCGCCAAGGCCGCTTCAATTTTCTTCATATTTCTCTTGGGCAACCATAGTTAACTATGGCGTAACTTATATCACGTACACCTATTTTCCGTGCTGGGCTGCACTAACTTTGAGCAGTCGACTAAAAACCGATCTAATACGATCAAAACCGATTGAATACGATCAAAACCGATTGAATACGATCAAAACCGCTCAATTACGATCAAAACCGCTCGATTACGATCAAAACCGATCTAAAACGATTGGCAGATCGTACTTCAAAGGCCTTTAGTCGTCTGCAAGTCTTCGGATAAAGGCCATTTTCAGACAATTTCTCACTTTTCCCCCACGAAATTTGCTGTCCTTTTAGGACGTCGCTTTTTTGTTGGAAGACTTCTGATAGTGGAATAAGGATGTGGCTTCTATTTTGCGTCCCGTCACAGAGAGAGCTTCCGCGAACATCTTGACGACCTGAAGGGAAAAGCGAGGGGTCAATATTACTGAATACGCACCAAGATCGACTGGGTATGGAAATCTACCCTGGAGAGGGTGCCGTAAATGACAAGCTAATGCAATCCACTGCATGTGGATATGTATCAGCTCGCAGCCTCATTTCTGTCGTCTAAACTGAAGTGTATTACAGTATCAGTATTGCTACTGGTGATGGTAGTGATAGTAAAATTACCAGACACTCAGCATGCAGTTGGGGCGGGCAGTTGTCTTACCGCCATCTTGGTTTTAGGGAGAAGATAAATACTGGGGAGAGTACAAGAAGGAGCCAACGGAGTGAAGTTTAAAAAAATGACGGATGGGGCATGGGAAGGGCTCCCCACACCTTCTCCGACTCTTGAGACTCGGTTCCAACTCTCTGCGTACTGACATCCAAAATGGCGGCGCAAGGAACGATGTCTACAGTAAGGGCCCCGTTCACCTCCTCCATAGGTTCGCCTCCCCCATAGGTTCGCCTCCCCCACAGGCGGGCTGCCTAACAGTGACTTAGTTAGCGAATACGACAACAGTTGAAGCGACGCCTCACCTCCAAGTTTGTGATAAGCGGAACACCGCAGTCGATTGAAGCTCTCCTTATGAGGTAGTTATCCTTGATGTATTTGGTGTTCTGATTTGGTAGATTAATGACTAGATCCACTTCTTTGTCCTGAATCAGTCTAAAAACAAGATGCGTAGAAAACAGTTCAGAGTCTGTCGAAGTAGACCGTTCAAGACGTGGTTCGCTTACGGTGACATTGGGCGAGTCATGCCATTTAACGTCACTATGCTTGAAAGTTGCTTTCAGTCACGTGTGGTTACAGATACAACGTAGTATTAAACTGAAAGACGTTTTGACTGAGCAAACATGCCCACATGTTACACCCTAACACGCAAACGATGTATCAAACGCTTAAAAAGAGGTACAAGCCTAGGCGTGGAGCTGTTCCCAAACACGGCCCTCGAAGCCGAACTGCTGCTTACGTGTACCACGTTAAACAAAGATTTCAGTTCCATCGTTCATTCTTTCTCACCACACTGAACTAATTTACATTAGACTACCACATAGAGGTATAGAAATAGAAAGATATTCCTGGGAAGCAAACGACTCTGTGGGCGTTATGTTAACTCTTTTTCACCCTCGTTCTTAGACGTTTTGGATACACTTTTTATTACCTTGTTGCTGTTGAGTTGACTCCGGCGCTATGCAATGGCCATTCCACAGTCTGAGCCGGAATATTATGCTCGTTAAGATACTGTGAAGTGGCTTCTGTAGCATACAGAGTGAAGCCAAGTTGGTGAAGTTTGTTAGCTGTCGGCAGGAACTTTGGCTGCAGGGATTGCTGTGCAGCGGGAAAAGATCACAAAAAGCAACATTAGGGACGTCTAAGATAAACGACGACAACAACAGCAGCAGCGAGAAAACCTCTAAACAATGGCTCTGCACGTGTGTTTTGAAGTTTAGTTTTGAAGTTTATGCAATGTGAAATGACCGAAGTGAAATGTTCTAAGGAATATGCGAGCACCCGACGACGAATTTCGCTTTCCTATCTTTGTTTGAACACCGTTCCTCCCAATTCAGTTCCTGGACAGTTCAGCTAGTTTCAGCGAGACGGGACGCGAAGCGAGGAGGACTCCCTGCGTTACGTATCCTTGCGGAAGAGACCCCCCCTCCCCCCCCCCGGTGACTTTCATCACGCTTAGCTTCTGTAACGACGCCATTCTTATTTTGCGACTGCCAATAGGCAATTGTTACGTCTCCAAGCAGGAGGACACTTATAGAAGAAGCAGTAGCCGAAGACAGTTCAGGCGAAGGGTTTGAAATTTGGGAGAGCATAAGCCTGTAACGTTGAGCATTTGAGACACGACGCCACGCTCGTGTAAGAACTCAATTTCTTTTTGTTCTACTCTATCACGTGTCTGAATACATTAGCATAATTAACGATATCACAATGCCGGTGGATGAGACAACATGCTACGCAAAAAGCGTATGGATGAGACCAGTTTGATGGATTTAATCCGTCAGCGATCATACCTGAATACCAATCAGAATGCCTTTCTTTGGCAGACGGAAGCCAGTTGACATCAAGGCCTTAAGAAAAGCTTCGTCGGCGTTGGCGCCAAAACAAGCGACCTGCAGGGAGACAAGACCAAGATTAGGCACGTGAAAAGTTTCCTTTTTGGGCGGGAAATTTGCGCCGGTGTGGACATGCTCCTTCTGCAGCGTGCCTCGGGTGAAGCAACAAAACATGCGCTGGCTCTCAGGCTAATCACATTCTTACCTCACCAGTGGAAGCCATTTCACATCTTAGCAGAGGATCCGCATCGCGAAGCCGAGGCCACGAAAACATTGGCGCCTGAAAACGGAGAGACAAAATCTAGGGCTTAAGTTCCCTATAGCATATAACTGACACTCTCTTGTCCAACAGCAGTATCGTAAAAGCTCTATTATCGCTTATAGTGTGTGATCACTTTGACCTCACTGGGTCCACGTTGGAGGTTAAACCAAGAAACGGTGACCATGTAGGAGGTCGAGTGAAAAAGATTCTTTTTGGAATTGAACTCGTTTCTTTATGGCCACAAGTAACTCCATAAAATCCTTCCTTAAATAAAAAACAACAACCAGGAGCCCAAAACAAGGCCGAGTGTAGTAGCACTTCTTGTTATGTGTCACGGCGTTTTCACATTCAACAGCGATATACCGAGGTGACCTACCTTGATGCCAACATATCCAGACGGCTGCAAGGGCGTGTCCAGGTGCAGTAAATTGTGCTCATCAAGAGGATAGTTCACCATAACCTTGGTAGCCACATCAATGAAATCGGTGCCCACTGTCTTGGACACAAAGGGGAACGAGCGCGAGGCACGCAGATTGCACTCAATCACCTAATCAGGGAGAAAACAATTATGGGTTTATTCTGATTCAAGTTTATTCATAAAAGACGACATAGTTTACACCACCCACATATTGCGAAGCTAGGAAAGGCAAGTAACGACAGAATAGCATGGCCGAGTTGTAAGGGCGCCGGACTTGAAGTTTTTCAAGTCCCGTTCTAGCCATTAGTCACTGGCTTTATTGAGGGTAGCCCCTGGCTAAAGTCTTAATGAGATTAAGATCCGCGTTTACGGAAAACGGCAAACGTCAGGCTGAAATTCGCCGTTTGCCATAAATCAATCAACCTTATCAGTTTGCCTTAAGCTTATTTCTTGCCTGTCAGTCACAGGCACCGAGCAAGTACTGTGGAACCCCGCCATACGACCACCCCGTTAATACGACCACCCTTTTATTACGACCACTTTTATATGGCCCGAACAAAAGCATCATAATGTGACCCTACCTAGTTAATACGACCACCCCGTTAATAAGACCAATTTTCCAAGCTCCGAAGGTGGTCGTATTAACGGGGTTCCACTGTACTCAAAATAGATAAACACCCTAAAATAAGAGAATTTTCATGGTTTTATTGCAAGCAGCAGCCCGCCGTTTGCCGTTGACCGCAAACGCAAATCTTGATCTCCTTAACTCTGTTGTGTTCATGTTACTTCTTTCATTCTCCCAGATAAGCTCTTCAGGGGTAGTGGTTTATTAAGTATTTATTTATCGTTAATTAATTAATTTGCTACTTTATTGATCTATTTATTGTTCATTTGCTTCTGATTAAATTACCATTATGTTGTTGTTTTTGGCTAAAAACTGCGTGTTGAACGGGCCGGAAATGTTGAATCTTTCAGCAATCTTCCTGGTTGCTTCTTTGACCTGTGAAGAAAGTACAGTGACTGAATGAACCAACGAATACCGACGGTTAAATACCACTTATAAGACCCCCTGTTATAGGCCCATCTACCCGTAAACAAAAACTGAATACATCCGATTATACCCCCCTCCCCGGCTAAAAGCCCCTCTACATTGATTTTGCTCCAAATATTGCAATAGATTCGATTTATTACGACCTTTGAAAGCTTAATTGCTGAAGCTCTTTCAAAACGTTTCTGTTATTCCGATTATAAGCCTCCTCGGATATAAGTCCCTCAGCTCCCGCTTATAAGACCATCTAAAAGCCAGTACGAAGTTGTATAAGCTCAGGGCTTATAAGCAGTAGTTCACGGAATGTAAATAAACACAAGTGATTGAAACAGCAACAACACCAAAAAACGGTTAAAGATAAATTCAATGGACGCAAACTCCAGTCATTTGGGAAAGATGACACGCAAGGCTGCATAAACACGTGGCAACACGTGTTAGGCCACGTGGTTAACTGACACGCCCACTTTATTACAAACTACAAACGGCCGCCAACAAGTCTGCGGCGTACCTTTACAACAGAGAAACACCAAAGTGCCGTAGACAGATTTAGCAAAACAATCACATTTCAGATCGACCTTACGAAGATTGCGCGATAGCGAAACGGTTTTCGTTAACAATTAAAAGAACCGAATTCAAAGGAAATTATCGGATCTTGCACGTCAAAAAACTGGACGTACGGCCTCACAACGACTCTGAAAGGGCCTCATCAATTACCTTGCTATGAACTCTTCATGGCCATGGTCCGCCACGAAGGTACAACAACACCAACAATAACAGCAGGATCATCATTATTACACTGACCTGCCCTATGTCCTCTTCGCTAATGGTTTGTGGGGGTAAGATCAAGGTAGCGTCACCCGAGTGGACTCCTGCATTCTCAACATGCTCAGAAATAGCGTGAGCGACAACCTACAGAAACCACGAAGATGATAGCATTGATCAGCCCAAAAAAAAAAA
>BLFK01000535.1:1610160-1620160 GCA_014634185.1 Astreopora myriophthalma
AAAAAAAAACAAGCCAAACCTGCTAAGAGCTTGATTTCAGTGGTATAGGGTAGTTAACATTAGAGACCTTAAGATACCCCGAAATCGGTGTACGGGTACGGGTAGTGTACCCGTACACGTAAAATGTTCATGTGCGTAGCTAATTCGATTAAGATACCCGAAGAGTTAACGCGCGGAGATTGGTAGCGATTGTTTAGAAAGATGGCAGTTTAGAAAGACGGCAGTTCTGTCTTTAGAAAGTAAGCCAATGATATGCTTCTTCTCCATGCGTTTGACACTGAGGATGAGGACATCGAAATTCTCCTTGTGGATGCTTTGAGTAAAGTTCCGTCTAGTGTTGACATAGGTTTTAAAATTGACCTTGAAAGTCTGGACGAGCAAACTTGCATCGACCTGGTTAGGCGATTTTGAATTATAGTCGTGATAACTAAGGTATGGTATTCGAACTCTCCAAACCTTACAACTTTTCGACACAGGTTTAGCAAAAACGATCTTGGAGTACTGCATGCTCTTTCAATACCTGCTGTGTATAAGTGTCCAAATGGAACTGTGGCTGGTGGCTTGGAAGCTATGCTTATCCTACTACGAAGATTGACATATCCAAACCGTTTGTGTGATTTGTGTCAGTTGTTTGGAAGACCCGAGCCGGAACTCAGCATGATAGTCCGAAAGCGCGAGGGCACAACAATTGTTATCGCAACCCCGCCATTTGATCGAGGCACATCGCCAAACAATTTTTCTGATCTTCAACTTCAGCAGTGACTCCCATGCAAAATTTTTCAATGCTAGTGCTTTTGGGAGACTCGAACGTTGGAGCAATTCACAGAAATCCCCCAAAATACCGCCACAAATTGATATCGTTTCAGAGTTCAAACCGCCCATTTGAGATCCAAAATCAATCCAGTTTGAAGCGCTTTCTTTACAGCTAAAATTTAAATTTGGCAAAAATATTTCGACAGACTTGCAATAACATTGCCAAGGAGTCAAACAATTCACATTTGTACTTAAAATGTCTTAAAAACTTACTCGTTTCTCCATCCTGTAGTTTGCACTCTCGTACTCGTAATTCTTCTACGAGTAAACTGGTGTCTACCCCGGGAAAACGGCTGGGTCTACCGGGTAAGATCGATGACGTCATCGCAAAATGAAAAAAACATGGCGCTACCCGTTACCCGTACACCGATTTCGGGGTATCTTAAGGTCTCTATTATGGGGACTGTTAGCGGCAAGAGGGGAAGGGTGCTAACTGCCAGTTGGGATTCTTAACTCTGTTATGTTCATTTGTATAATTTGCTTCATTGGCCCTGAAAAGTCCCTCAAGGGGAGTGGTCAGTTTAGTGATTATCCTCCTCTTACTCCTCCTCCTCCTCCTTGTCGTCGTCATCATCATCATTACTAATTATTAATTACACTACTGTCACTATTCGGCCGAGGTTTAGAGGTACACAAGCCAGGGATAAATACCATGACAATAATAAGCCATTTCCAAGTTGCTGTTTGCCTCTGGTTGAGACCGGGTCTTGGTGCTAAAGCATTGAAATGATAATGAATTTGATTTGCATACACAATTCATTTGCATTGAATGGTTGTGCACCAGGACTCGTTTTGAAACCGAGCCAATGAGCAACTCGGAAATGGGTTATTGGACAAAAACCCGCGGTTAGTGCTAACCTTTCTTTGAACAACTCGGCCCAGGACTCTATGATAGGTGGCAAGGGTCTTATTACCAGATGCAGCATTATGTAAAACACGCTGACAAGTGGAAAATCAAGGGATAAGAGTCCACAGACCTTTCCATCCTTAGCCACAGCATCCATCTCAATTTCTCGAGCACCCTCAATGAACTTTGTCATCACAACTGGATGGTCCTAAAGACACACAAAAAAATGTTTTCACCGTAATAACTTACAAGAAACCCAGACAAGTTGAATGATGGACAAATGAATGAATGCAAATGAGAAGAGAAGAGCCATCAGGAAATGCGACATTATTTTGTTACTGTCCCTAACCTTCAATTGACTTGTATGTCTTGGTAATGAATATTCCCATGAAGGTAGATAAGGTAATAATACAGTTTCAAAAGTTTTCATGCCTAGGATTGACTTTATTTCATGCATTATTTTAGCAGTGATAAAAATGACAGCCTGTCCGTTTATCGGTATGCTCGTTGAATTGGAGAACACTTTCACTTATCTGTAATGAAGTGCGAATATACTTTTTGTTGAAACGACATTTTGTCCCACATTTGAGTTCTCAAACTCAGGGTGCAGCTTATATGGCAGCGTTTATGGTACTTTCTCCGTCAATTGAAACACAGTACTATGGTCCTCTTTCTTTGTTGTTTGGAAGTTTATTCTTTTGTTCAAGAATTTAAGACTACTTCATTTATACTGCCTTACCTGTGAAACTCGAGCTGCTTCACCCAAAAACTTTCTCAACTCTACTGGACCATAAGCTACATTCATGGCTGAACCACTGTACAAGAAACAAGGGGTGCATGTTATCATAAATACATCAAGGACATTACACGGTGGCACAAGGCATGAATTTTATCTGGGCTTTCTCGAAACTAAAACAAATTCTCATAGATAGTTAGGTGACATAGTCCAGCCCATTCACTTCCTTCAAAAAATAAGAGACGTGCAGAGGTGCCTTTTAGCAAGAGAAACTTGGACAGAGACATTTCTCGCACAAAAATGCTAAGAAGTGCACATCAATATCGGCCAGTAACCAAGATGAATTTTGTGTTCTGGTCATAAGGGAAATTTCAGCCAGATTACCAAGATGACAAAGCCTCCAAGGCAGACTGAAGAACCTTAAACACACACACAAGGCAGTTGGAAAAAAATAATCCTGGCAACCGTATGTGAAATTTTTTTATCCCAGTTACCAAGACCTCAGACTCAGAAACCGACATCTCGCCAACTGGGCCAGCCTGCCTTCATCAGTATGAGGGGGATCTCAGAATTCTTGCAGTGAGAACTGTTTTGCTTTTTGTCTCTAAATTAACATGTATCAACGATTACCTCAGAACATAGGAAGGCCTCAGAAGGCAAGGGTATCCTACAGTTGCAGCAAAGTTCAGTGCGTCATCCTAAAAAAGAACACAGTACAGTTTAAAATGACAGAACAATCGACCAAAACTTCAAACTAAAAGATAAAACTGATACAAGGTGCAGAAAAACTTCAACACATACAGAGGCCAGCTAAGCATGTCATAAGCTGCCATTAATGGTGTAGAGAATAGGAAAAACCCACCTTGGTGAAAAGTGTGGGAAAATGTCAGTTTGTGCGCAGCACAGAAAAACATGTAACTGGCATTCAACACGGACACAAGACTGGTAAATGCAGGTAGGCAAGGGCAAAAAAACCACCAATTCTAAATGCACATTCATGCCAAGGAGTTCAAGCACAACTTACCACAGATGAAACAGCTCTCCATGGTGCTTGTCCGATACCCATTTCATCAAGAATTGCAGAAAAACGAGATCTGGAAAAGAAAGAGTAATACACCGTATTCATAAATGGAAGACAATTAATCTCTGTGTTTATGCAAATTAGCCTACCAGGCCTCATTAGCACATGCAAAATTAAAAAGAATTTGGGCTAAAGTGAGGTGTCAAGGTCTAATTTACATGAACACAAAACAATAATAACTTGGGCATCATTTTTGAATAAAGTATTTCATGTTTGTGAACACTTCACATCTGGACACCGCTCTCCCCCCTCTCTCCACTTCATGGTTCTTCATGCCATATTATGGTTATTGCAAGAATTACCTTTCCTCAGCTGCATCTATCATAAGAGGAGAGGTACCCAGGACATTGACATCGTTCAGATACAATGGAAGAGCAAGATTATTGGGGATCTGACCCCCAACAGAGATAACAGCACCTCTGGAAACCTGCAGCAGCACAATGGATAACAATATGATTAGAAAATTAACTCTTCTCCCCATAAGAGTGCCTCTGATTTTGTTCTTGTAACCAATATTCCACTACGAGAACCATACAAGTTACAATTTTATTTTAGCCAGCAAACATTCTGGCTTGGAAAACTTGCATCCGAAAACGTCACATGTAAAATGTCAAAAGATTCTCCTGCTTGAGTCTCATTGGAAGCTTGGTTTCAAACCTTTAATAGGCTGGCCCCAACATCTAAGATATGACATTGGCCTATTTTTGCAGCTTCTGCCTCAGACGTAAAAGCCACTAAGTCATGGTGTTGTAAATCTGAGTGAGGAAGTGAGTGAAAGTATGTAACAACAGTAACGTTTGTGAAGTGCTGTTATAAAATTTGTACCATTTTTCAGGTATGCGATTCCATTTATGTGGTCTGTGCTCTGACAAGTTCAGTTTGCACAAAAGCAATTTTTTTTGGTAAACTGGTCATTTTAGCTTTAAGCATGATTTCTTCATGATTTCAAACATGCTTTCTATATTGAGTACAACTGGGGATATTTCTGATTGAGCAGCAAGCATTGTTCCTCTTCATGATCAATGCACCGACACGAAGTGTCCCCTTGGGTTGGTACTTCATGTAGTGGTCACGAAGTGTCCCCTCAATTGGGTTGATACTTCATGTAATACATGCAGAAATTCCTAATTTAGTTACTACCTTATGTTACACATGCATAATGTCTCAAAGACTTGATCAGTGCAACAGCGGTGTACTTTGGAATACAATTCAGAGGGCTTCACAACATGAGCCAGATCACGAAACCGGGGCTAGGTTCCCTACCCTTTTCAATCAGTGTGTGGGCACTTTAACATCTCGGCGTTTATGAACAAGTGATGCGAGAAGGCACCTACTAGAACATCTGTCCACTTTTCAGATGTCATTACAGGGGCAGAACGTTTTCCTTAGATTATTAAAAAGAACCTGAGCATTGGTTGGGCTGGGGATATGAACGTGTGACATCCCACATTGTAGTCCAGTGCCCTACCCAATCATTCAGTTCACCGCCAATTCATTTTTACCTCTTGTTGATATATGTCCAGGACTCTTTCAAGAGAAAGCTCCTCAAAGTACAGTCGATCGCATTCGTCGTAATCAGTACTGACAGTCTCAGGGTTATGGTTCACAACCACCTGACAATGAGCAAATAAAAATTCATTATTTCCTTTGAATTATACCAGGGAAGCTTCTCCTCAAGGAGGCATTCAGGTCCCAAGGGCTGCTTGAACATTATCAGGGGAGAGAAAAAGTGGGTGAAATACATGCCAACATTTTGCATCTTCTTCATTTGGAATCATTCACAAGTACTTCACCGAACTTATTACTGGCAACTGCCATTTTTTTCTCTCACAAACATGGTTGGCATTTCAAGACTTGATACATGCAAACACCAAAGTCCTAGAATCTCTGACTTCAGTAACCCTGTGTTTCCAGAGCCCGCTGGTCCTGGTGCCCAGCCTACAGAAGCTAGACAACAGCGCCAGGTGGCTCTTGGGACAAGAATGAAGCTAGAACAGGTAACTACTCCCTAGAGTGAAAATTGGGAATTTAAAAGAAGAAGAAACAACACACAGAACCCTGACATTTGATGTAAAATATTAGCTCCTTATTTCATCAGCCATGTAAAGGGATGGCTTGCAAGTCAACATAATGGACAAATCTTAAACAAAAATACAACCTATTTTACAGTTTTAGGGAGGGGAACACCAAAACCACTCCCTTTCCACCTTGTGTCACATGTGATTGAGTTGCTTGGTTCTGGTTGAGTTGGTTCTCTACTCTGCTCCGACAGGTTACTATCCAGGTAATCTGGTTTTCCCCTTTACTTGAAAACCCATACATATATTTGATTTGAGTGAATTAAAGCAGTGTTGCCAATTATTAGTGTACTTGTGGTAAGTCCACTGACAGCTAAATAAAGTTCATTATTAGACCGGTTTTCAACTGAGTGTCATTACCCAAACCAAACTAATTACTTTAGCCAATCACAACAGATATAGACAATCGAAAGAGCCAATCATAACACAAAGCAAATATGTGCAAGCTGTGTTAAGTGTGGGAAAGCAAATGCGAGCAATTCGCACCTGGTTTTGCTTTTGCCTCTAATGGGCACAAGGTTTTTCAGCCAATCATGAAGCGTACAAGTACAAAATCAAAGCACTGCAAACATTACTTTTCACACTCATTTGAGAATGGCTTCATTAGACACGTTTTCACTTGAGTGTAAAAAAAGAAACGCTTCTGTTTGGTTTGCTCCATGATTAGATTAAAAAAAACTTACGTGAACTTTTCAACCAATCAGATGTAAAACTAAAAAAATGAATTGTGATTTGGTCACTCTCATTTTCCTACCCTTGGCACTGGCTGATCTTACTTGCTTTGCATCCTGATAGGCTAGTAAAACAAAGTTGTGAATTGCTTTGATTTGTGGGTGGTTGAAGGGCGTATTTCCTTCAGAACTTGATTGCCTTTGTAATTACTTTGGTTTTGGTGTTATGAGACTTTATAGTAATCCTCTCCTTACTGTTTTGATTCCCAAGTTTCTAAGAGTCCTTATACAGGAGACAGCGCACCAGTCAAATTCCACACTACTACCAATGTGATATGGGCCACAGCCGAGCACCATGATCCCTTGATCATCAAACACAAGGTCATGTTCCTGGCCATTGTATGTCATGTAAAGATAATTGGTCTTGGCTGGGTACTCTGCTGCCATTGTGTCAATCTATTGGGCAAGTAAACATCAACAGCCACAAGTGTTCAGAATCATGTCATTGCGCTTTTATGACATGGCAGCCATGTTGGCCAGGAACAGTAAATCTCACACTCACACTCCAAGCCCTCAGCTGATAATAATTTTTGGCTGGGCAAAACAACCCTCTGGACTCAAAATGGCTGCTGCGTGATAAAAGCATACTCAAGTGTAAATAGTCAGCAAAGGCAGACAAATTTCCACCTGTTGTTTCACTTCACCACGACTGCTAGAAACATGTCTGCATTTGCTGGTAACATGTTAACGGCAAGGATCATACCCTGGAATACAAGAGATGCAACGCTAACAAGCCACTTCTCTCCCATCTTGTCACACAATTTTGTTGTCACAGGAGTTGTATGTTGCAAGACAAGTTGTGTGACAGGTGTAACTGTTTTTGCAATTTGTCGTGCTCTCAATGATCACATGGAACCAAAGTGGCAATTTCATTGGCTCATGGCACAAAACCTTAAGACTCAAGTTGCAGGAAAGATCTTATACTGTGCGATGTTTGAAACATTCATTCCAGCGTTGCAGGAATCATCACGGGGGAGTTGTTTGGAAAAGTTCAATTCCTGAGAGATCAATTTGGGACACCAGCAGCCTCTACGAAATGTCCAAATGTTCTCTATCCTGTGCAATTGATGAAAAATCTCAGGAACACCACCTGCCTGACAACCTGTCATTCAAGTTATATACCTGTTTAACCCATGGCTTGACTCCTTGCTTGACTCTTTCATTCCTCATGTCCCCCTCCTGAACCCCAATCAACCGAGCAAGCTGTCTATCAGAAAATCCGGCTTGCTTGGCTTCAAGCAAATCTTCGTGTTGAAAAGAGCCCCTTAAAATAAAACAAGAACAAAACAGTTTTGTCGGTTGTTTACAAGATGCAAGAGAGAGTCAACCAGGTACAGCGGACTAAAAACAAACTTTTTGATTCAATTCAACACTCAGTCATTAAGCTATATATACATATTTTGTTATCTATACACACCCTTGTACCCTAATATGTTATTCTAAAATCTCCTGTGTACATAATTAAAATCCACACACATCTAAAACTGGCAGTTGTTACTGAAGTCTCCTTAAAAGTCAATTCTTTGAAAATATTGATCCGACACATTCTCTTCGCTAAAAGAGAATCCTTTATAACCATAGACTTCAGGGCTGGGTTGTTCAAAGCAGGTTTAGTGCTAAACTGGGATTAACTACCATGACAACCAATAGGTTTTAAGTGGACTTAACCCGGGGTTAGCACCAACCCTGTTTCGAACAACAGATATAACAGATCTTTTTCCAGTGCAAGTTGGAGAATACAAATTAAGAAGCAACAATGTTTTAATATTACCCAAATTAAACAGTCATGCTAATAAGGTCTTGAATCTATTAGATACTTAGGAAGTACAATTATTGAATAATGAGAGTCATGCCTGATCTTGGGACTCTTAAAAATTCATAAGAAATATGTTAATGTAGTCTACACTGTGTCTTTAATTATCAGTTATCTTAAATATTTATTTAACAAGTCCTTTGTTAAGCTCAGTCTACCAGCACCTCATGTGCTCTATCTCCTTACTAGGGGATATATTGACTTACTTAAAACATAATATCGTACTTACAGCTGTTGATTCTTCAGGTCTCTCTCAATATCCACTATACGATGAAGTTTGTGTAAGAACCACCGATCTATACTCGTCAGCTCGTGTATTTGATCCACTGTGTAGTCTGAGTGCAAAGCCTGGAAACCAAAAATGAGAGTCAGTGTTCCTGTTAGGGTCATTTTCCGGGCAACCGCAACGTTTTGTATGATAGAGCTCATAGAGTGGTTTTCAACTGAGTCAAAACCAAAACCAAAGTAATTGCAAATATCCAATCACACTCAGGGCCCAGTTGTTCAAAAGGTGGATAGCGCTATCCACTGGATAACTCAATTGGATTTGCTAGCATTTATCCGCTGGATAGCGATTTATCCGGTGGATAGTGCTACCCACCCTTCGAACAACTGGGGCCTGAAGGCAAGACTGTCTTTAGCCAACCACAAATGGATGTGATTCATGACCTGGTTTTAACAGTCAATCAGAACGTAAAGCAAGTGAAAGCAACTGGTGTCAAGTGCAGAAAAGCAAGGTGACTAAGTTGCAAATTAGTTTAGCTTTTGCATCTGATTGGTTGAAAAGTTAGTCTGCGCAAGTTTTTTGATCCAATCATGAAGCAAGCCAAATCCAAAACAATTGAGTAATTACTTTCAACAGTCAATTGAAAACTTCTCTATTCATTCACCAGCTTGAAAGGCCTGTTCCTGCTGGAGATGCACGCACACATCCATGTGCAGACCCAAATGCCAGCAGGGCACTTCACCTTTGCAATGGAGTAGACCCTTGTGTTCGACGGTACGACAAGCTCATCCTCAAGTCTGCAATCTGACAGCTCTTGATGCATGCTAGGGAGCTGCGATAAAACAAGCAACAAACATCACCAACCCGATGGGGCACTTTGTGACCACTACATGAAGTACATGCACCAACCCATGAGCTGGAGAAATTGACAGTCTTCTTACCTTCGGCACAAATCCATCAACAGATGGATGCACCATTCGCAATGCCTTCTGAAAACTCTCTTCGAATGTTCTACCAATTGCCATAACCTCTCCAACGCTCTTCATTGAACTCCCAATCTGTTTGGACGTCATTTGGAATCGGTCAAGGTCCCATCGAGGAATCTAAAGTTGAAAGACAAGAATCTTTCAATCCAGCTTCACGACCAAGTCTGTCTACCACTCTCTTGCACTTTTGCTTCCTCAAGGGAGATTGAACATTTATGCGCATGGACAAAGCAGGAATCACGCATCTGAACTTCACCCACTGCAGTTGCATTTCTATTTCCCAGCTTTCCATTGAAAGACAGCCTGGTTGCAGAGGACCCTATTCTGTTCTCTAATGGCAAGCAGCTAAAGCTAGCAAGGAAGGTCTTCCCCATAGATTTTATTATTTTTCTGCTTTACTTCTTTTTGACACAACAAGATTGGCATTTGAAAATACCTTGGTCACAATATAATCCAAGCTAGGCTCAAAGCAGGCTGTAGTTTGTTGTGTTGTTGAGTTCTTTATATCAGGTAGCTGTATTCCAAGAGCAAGCTTAGCCGCAATGAATGCCAGAGGATACCTGCAAAATATAACAAGCATGGTAAATGCATAGATCGTTCAAGTTGTTGTGCACTCCGTCATAACTTTTATAGTCACTTATTCTTCTTAGGGAGAGTAAAGCAGATGAAATGTGCATGTGCGAATGATG
>BLFK01000535.1:1625160-1642149 GCA_014634185.1 Astreopora myriophthalma
GAAGTATTTGGAGAATTTTGAAATATCACGAGGCGGTATTATTGCCAAATACCATATACAAGTCATGCTATTATTTGTTTATAATGGAAGCTGAGAAATTTTTGTTGTAATACCACTGCTGTTATACCATTTTTGCTGTAATACCACTATTGAAAGTGAAGAATGATCATCGCAGTTAATTTTCCAATTTCAGCAATTGGAAAGGAGAAGCCTGAAAAAATCAGGGCTTCAACGGGATTCGAACCCGTGACCTCCGCGATACCGGTGCGATGCTCTACCAATTGAGCTATGAAGCCACACATTGGGAGCGAGGTCAATTTAGTGAGTTCATATCTCCCGTGAGGAGTGAAATGATGAAGTATATATGAAATGATTCATATGTGAACTGCGGTTGGAGATGAAAGTGAAGAATGATCATCGCAGTTAATTTTCCAATTTCAGCAATTGGAAAGGAGAAGCCTGAAAAAATCAGGGCTTCAACGGGATTCGAACCCGTGACCTCCGCGATACCGGTGCGATGCTCTACCAATTGAGCTATGAAGCCACACATTGGGAGCGAGCGCAGTTCACATATGAATCATTTCATATATACTTCATCATTTCACTCCTCACGGGAGATATGAACTCACTAAATTGACCTCGCTCCCAATGTGTGGCTTCATAGCTCAATTGGTAGAGCATCGCACCGGTATCCCGGAGGTCACGGGTTCGAATCCCGTTGAAGCCCTGATTTTTTCAGGCTTCTCCTTTCCAATTGCTGAAATTGGAAAATTAACTGCGATGATCATTCTTCACTTTCATCTCCAACCGCAGTTCACATATGAATCATTTCATATATACTTCATCAATACCACTATTACGCGGAAATGGCGATACTATCAACCAATCAAATCTCCGAAATTTCTCGGCTTATATTATAACTAAAGAAATTACAATCCAAATTATATCAAGGGTTGGTGAAAATCGAAAACTACAGCTTGTAAACAGCCCTACAGGCATGGAATTTACCTTAAGAGCTTTGACTGCCTGTGATCCTGAATAATCAAACTCTCCAGCCTGACCTATTGATAATCCTCCAGATCCCAAGACAAGAACTTTGGACACCTGGAAAACAAGAAAGAAAATCTCATTGTTTCATTGATACAATGCACAATTGAAATTTCATTGATTAAGTTTGACTGACATTTAGTCACGTAATTAATTACAATTAATAGCAAAAACAGGCCACTCTTTGAACCTGATGAGCTTGCTGGGCTTGTAGTTTAATCACAGAGAATGTTTATGCTTTGTTGACCTGCTTCACTGACCAGTTTTGGCTTATTTGGGGTGCTTGTTGAGCAATGTTTACTTGAAGTAATCTGACTGGATATTGCCAAAGAGGTCAGTGTTTAATCCCCTTTAATTTACAGTGTGCATTTACGTAGCATTTGCCTTCAGATTGTTTGAAGGAAATACGTATTTGCTGTTTGCTTGAATGCTGAAAGTGAGAATTATATAATGAACATTAATAGCAGCTGGATTGCCAACCAATTGCTAAGCCATTCATCATATAACCAGAGGAAAGATTTCTGACTGGTGCTGACACAGCTCCATGCGGACAAATGCTTTACCTTCGTGGGAGGTGGTACTTTCCTTGCCTGCAACATTGCACGGGATAGTGATGTTCTTCCACCTTTTACAAGGTTCATGAAAGTGTCAAACATGAACTAAATGAAACAAACATTTGAGAAATTTGTCACAGGTCACAGCTCTATGTCAACATGAAAATAACATCCTATACAAACAATCATCTAATATAAAAAAGGTGACCCTTTGGCTTGACTTGACTGCAAGGCAGTAACAAAAATAGTAATAATTTCTCAGAAAACTGAATGCTCTTCTACTTGCCAGTCCTAAAAATCTAAGTAGATTCGCTGGTTTGTCCACTAACCTCAGTATCTGTTGGCCCACCAAATGCCTCTGGATGAAACTGTGCTGTGAATATGGGTTTCTCAGTGTGCATGATACCCTGCAAGTAAGTTCACCAATTGTCTGTGAAATACACATAACAGGCAAAGACCCACAATAGCTAAAATGAGGAGTCATGAACAAAGATGGCAATGCACCCGAAGTCTAATTATTGCATCAGCACACTCAGCCAACAGGAACAGTTTATCTAAGAGCATACATTAATTATCATAATCATATCATTCTAACAATGACAACAGTGATAATTATAATCTAAATTACCAACTGCTGTTTCAGGAAATGAGTCCCTGCTCACCCCCAAAAAGGCAGCTAGAAACATGGTTGAGACAACTGAGCAAAGGAAATCAAGCCTTTGATAATGATGACAATGACGGTGATCACCGAAGATGACGATGACGATGACTGTAGCAAGTGTGCTTATGACGTATGTTGTATTTCCCATGGCTATTGTCATGTGACCAGACTGACCAGCCATGTTACTGTCAATGGGTCTCGACATTATCTGAAGAGTAAAACCTGTTGTGTTTTCTGTGGACTGATTATTTACTCACACGTTATCATTACAATGATGGTGATTACCATAATGTCACCACCGAGAACTCAATGACATCTGTCATCATACCTCATTCGTCTTGTCATTAGCATTTACGAACAGCGACTTCCATTTGGAAGGAAGTGTCGCCTCATCAATGGCATATCCATGATTTTGAGAAGTGATGAATGCCTGTCCATTGAGTTGGTTAATAACAGGTTGGTTATGTCCTCTGAAAAGAAGAGTAAAAAACTATATATTCAGGAAGTTTTATATTAACTCCAGATTAATGTTCTACATACAAAAAAATGTTCCATGTCTCCATTTGGGGGGTGAATGGAACTGAGATCTATTTGTCCCCAAGGTGCTCTGTCTGCTGCAGCAGCAGCTGCATCAGTCCATGCTCTCAACCCCTTCTACTTGAGCTTTTTGAGATATTTCTGCTCTGCTTAAAGAAACAATTGCACCCACTACTGTGAAAATTATAGAATTTAAATTAAAAGGCCTTGATATTTTGAGATTTTGTTCAGTGAAAAATCAAGGACTTTCAAGGACCAAAAACTAGTTTCAAATACTTTTAAGGGCTTGAAATCATGGCGCTGAAATTCAGGGGTTTTCAAGATGTGTGCAAACCCTGGTAGTAGTAGACTATCTGTAACAGACTGACCTGTTCCCAAGGGGCAGCTTGTAAGTCTTTGCACCAGCAGCCAAACCTGTCAGCTGATTTCCCATACAGATACCAAACACTGGCTGGCTGCGCTGACTTTGTAACACCTGGGAAAAGTGGAGCACGTGAATTTTTCAAGAGTACAAAATACGTAGTGGCTCAGGAATGTGAAGACAAAGCACCTATTACAACAAATATACAAGTTGAAGCTAAAAATACTATCCGGTAAAATTATTGCGACCCAGTATGATTTGAAATTTTCTTTGCCTGCCATATTTTCATTAAATATCATACAAGAGACTCAAAGAAATTACACATCAAACTAGGTTAAAACAATTTTTAACTTTAACAAAAATATATCAGCGAATGTTTTCAGAAGTTTAGACAATAAAAATTGATGGCATTTCTCCTAATGACAGAAGAAACTCTTGAACTGCTTGTTCTGGCACAGATACTACAAAGCAACAGTTAGACATTCTGGTAAGTATTTAAACATGATAACGAGGATCCAATAACAGTGCATGCACAAAGTCTGTTGGATTTCTTGACCTTTCTTAGCCTTACAGAGAACACAGACTGTCTAACAATTAAGTTGTGCATCATAAGTTACCTTTCGCAAATTCAGGACAGTATCCCAGGCCAAAGCTGGGTCCCCAGGTCCATTGGAAATAAACAATCCATCATAGATGTCTCCGGAGTAATCATAATTCCATGGAACCAAGTGAACTTCAGCCCCACGCTAAACAAAGAATGAAAACAATGATGTGACACTCATAATGGGTTAGACCAGGGAGACAACTTAATGACGAAGAGGTTGTTAACCCTTCAACTCCAATGAGGTCCCCAATGTTGAGTAAAGTCATCTGTTGTTAGCCAGACTATTAAAGGTGTAACATCGCCATTGGGAGTTAAAAGGTTAAGCACAAAGTTTACTCTACGGTAATCCTAGTAACAATGACAACTTGCACATGAAACAACTATACTTTTCTTGATTAGGATTACACTCGGTTAGATCTCTAGCTGCTACCCGCAAATCTTGTGCCTGAGTGCCAACATCTTTTATTGTAGATCATTTGAAGCCAACAGCTGCCTTACCATCACTAAGTGCCTGATCATATTTTGCTTTATTCCACAGTCAACAGCTATCACCCTGTATGGGTTTCCTTCGCCAAAGATTTGTCTTTCCTAGATAAAGGGAGACGGGTACAGGTTTGTGAACACAAATAAAGTGCTACTATGATAAAAAACTCAATTCTCTATTTTCTTGGGATTTCAAAATTATAATGTTTACCAAACACTCCCTACAAGGAACTTTCAGCCTTAATTACCAATAATTTAGAGAGGAAAGTTGTTTGATTTTAACTGGAATTTTCCTATTTCATTGTCTGCCATTACTAACTTTAAAATCCTGAGGTTGCTGGGTCAAAGATAGAGTAATTTCAGAGACTCAGGTTAAGAATGCAGTGGGTGTTTTCGAGGATGATTTGGTATACAGCTCAGGCGTTTTTGCAGTTTCAGACTCTTGACTTCCGTTTTGCATACTTAATAAGCTGAATTCACACACTTCAATTTTAAACTTCAAGTCATTGTATGGCGTCATTTTCTCATTGATGCAACTCTCTGAGGTCGTACAGGTCAGTTTTGAATACAAGTGAGTAATGGCAGACCATTAAATAAAAAAAAAACTGCAAACCCACAAAAATAAACAATGCTCTCAAAATTAAAGCTTACAATAGGCCAATTTCAATATATTGAAATTCACTCTCAAACAAAAGGCATCATGTCGAGGCTCCAGGGAAAGACTCATACAAATCCCCAGAGCCTCAAAGTCATGTTCATTGTTTAAGTTGAATTTTGGTCTGTTTTGCCATTCAAGTGTTAAGCTAACAAACTTTTGAAACTTGAAGGAAAAAGAGAAGTGGGTTTTTTTTAATTGCAGTCACACTTAGAGAGGTACATTAACTAATTAAACCAGTTACACCAACCTTAACAGAAACTTCAGCTGTTAAATTTCTAGTGTTGGGATCCATGAACTCAATAGGTTGATCTTCAAACTCTATTTTGCCAAGTACAGTTCCCTGTAACATGAAAAACAAAACAAAACAAAAACAAAAACAAAAAACCACATAAGTTATACATAGTTGCGAAAGCACAAAAGGGTCTGTTTCCCTAAAATTTAAGATTGCAATTTACACTGGGTAGAACTATGATTTTTGACATTTTATACTGGAAAAAAACTCCCAAACTAAACACAATATGGCCTCCTTCGCACTTCAAAGAACAAACATTGGACATCATGCCCATGGGGTCCACAGCAAATGGTTTCTGGTAAATCTCACTTCCAGTCTAAATTACACGACAGTAATGCTCAAGGATAAAGCTACCAGGTATGATCATGAATGCCCCCCCCCCCCCCNNTGTATTACTAACAAACAAAACTATTGGTACTTATACCTTGTCCCTGATAGTCTTAGTCAACATTCTTGTGTCCACACCATACAGCGCCGGAATCTGAAACAATGACAACATTGCACTATAATACAGTGGGGTCACATTACTGTAAAGTGCCAATGCAAAGGAATAATAATTCTTCTTCTTTGAGATAGTAAAGGTTCAAAATTATGGGTTTGTGTATTTTTTAGAGAAATCATTAAACAATCATAGAGCATGGCAGCACTGAACTGGTCAAAAGTTCACATATGAATTATTTCATATATACTTCACATCAAAAGTTAATGTTTGATCACACTGAGGTTGCTCATATTTGATACTCTGGTAAATGAAAATTCTTTACCTTCTCCTCTTGTAGCCATTCTGAAAGTGACTTCACTGCATTCCAGTGACTGTAGTTATGAGAGTAATCTTGAACTAATAAGCCTGAGACCTGCAAGGAAAAAATTAACAATTTGAAGAGTGAAGAATAGAGGATGGTAATCAATTATATGCTTATGATCAGTCCCAGCAGACACTTCACTATTAAACTAAAAGTGAAGGGGGCAGCAGCAAGACAAAAAGACAGGGTTTTTACGGGCTTCTGTACAAACTACTCTGCAGTACGTTTTAAGCGCTTTTCTACACCTGCATTTCATCTAGTCCCCAGAGAAATCCACAAGGTTAGGGGTTGAGTTTTTGAAAACAAATTCCAAGAACTTTTTTGGACCTGCTGTTATTTTCCAGGACTTTCCAGTCCTGTTAACAAAAACCAGCAATAAATTTCCAGTATTTTCCAGGACCCATACCAACTTTGAAAGAGGCTAGGAGCCTGGAGAGAAAGCGGTGACACACAGGATTGATGGTAGCTTGACCATGGAGAGAGGGTGAAGGGAACATGGATGTTAAAGGGTGGTAGGACAAGGATGGGAGAAAAGGAGGGAAGCAGGAGAGAAGATGGTCTGACCTTGGCATGAAGAGAGAATGGAAGCCAAAAGAAGGATATGAAAAAAGTGCAGGAATGAGAACTGAAGGGGAAGAGTGAAGGGGGTGTGACCCAAGAGAGATATGGGTAAAAATCAAGAGACCTCGAGAAGGACTGTGACCTACAGGTGAAGGGGGTGTGGCCCAGGAGAAAAAGTGGGCGTTACCCAGGAGAAATGATGGGTGTGACTAAGGAGATAAGAAAGCAAACACCATGATACAAGGGTTCACTTTGTCAAGTAAACAGTGTAAGAAGCATGCACATTTCTATGTCAGTTTTTTTGTACCTGTATCTTTTCTGATTCAACATATTTCAGTAAACCATACTGGTCTCTCTCAGTAGTGCTTGGAACTCCATAATTCCCTACTATTGGATATGTCAGTGCAAGAATCTGTCCTCTGTAACTTGGATCTGTCAGTGCTTCCGGATAACTAAGACAAGACAAATTACAAAATGCTCTTCTGATTTCCAACTACTGACATCTTATCCAAACTATCTCTTGACCTTTTAGAGCTCAAATTTTTCTCTCTGCATTCTCAAGACCTTAGGACAAATCTTTGTCAGCACACTGAAACAAATGACACTTGCGATTATCTCCTGCTGGGTGCAATTTTTTTAAAAGACTTCATAGGTCATTTGTGATAGTCTAAAGAAAATATCTACACAAGAGTTATTTGTTATTTACCCTGTTAGACCAGTATTAAAGACCACTTCTCCAGATGTTGACTGGTTATGGCCAAAAGAATATCCTTTTAATCTCGTGCCATCTTCTAAAACTAGTGACGCTGATAAACTCTGCGAAAACAAGAATGACAATGAATGAAATCAACCAGTCGACGAGCTTAAATAGAAGTGTCACAAGCGAAGTAAGCAAAACAATCTTAACATTGTCATGATATTGTCTTTTAACTTTCGCAATACGATTTAAACATCGATTATCTTCAATTAACTTAGTACAAAATGATCAACAGTACATTCCAACAATACACCCACGTGAAATGGCACACGTGCATAAATTCTGCAAACAAATTTAGCGCGAGCAAAGATCACGATTAAAATAATTCCATTTTAGATCGCTGAAACAGTTTCTACTTGCTAAAACAAAAGGGACAGCCAATTTTGAAGTGCAATTCTAATATTTAACAACGAAACAAATATAAAATAGCGAGGAAAATCAATGGTGATATATAAGTGATCTAAATTTCCTGAAAGAGTACTGTTCGCGCCGCCAAAAGGGAGAAGTCACGTATAATGAGGTTAATTTAACAATTTTAAGCAAATCTGAAGCAAGGGACATTTAGAAATATAAATTTGTGTTGTGAGCTTAGAACATGGTATCAGCTAACTAGTTCAAACGCTCTTATTAATCAAACAATTTATAAACCATTTAAGTGCATACAAAGTCGATTTCCACATCACTTTAAACTCTGCCACTTTAAAAAGTTCACTAAAAAGTGCAATAAATTACATTTTTTTACCGGGAAGCTTACCAAGTTGTTTGTTACCCTAACTTACTTTGCGTGCTCTTGCCGTAGAAGAAGATAACCTCCAGAGCGTACACCTCGCTTTTCGCGGGAGAAAAGTTGACGCTCGAAGAATAAGGGCCATTTCCTAATGATCACTCACGTACGAAATCGTCTGAATAATAAAGTGCTGCAGGGAAAATGCAAGAGGAATGCTCCTCGCTTTTCTCTCTCTTCCCCTACACTTTGCCTACTGGAACACCAACAACGGACACGTCAGCACGACAAAGGATGAACAAGTCATGCCGTAAACAAAAATTGCATCGATAATGACAACTACCGTCTGATACACTTCATGATTATTGCCCAACATGACGGGAAAAAATATTATAATTATTAAGTGATCACGTGGAAGGCTCGTGACAGGGAATGAAAACCAATCAGTATCGAGAGAAACCGACAGCTATTCCTGTGGGAATTTCCTGTGTTTATCCTTTGTCAAAAACTTTATTTTAAAAATTATTTTGCAAGAACAAAATTTGGTGAATTTAGGACTGTCTGGTGATACTGGTAGCTAACATATTAAGTGTTAATGTCTGTTACCTCTACTTCAGCAGCTCCTTTTCAAAGGTTGTAAGGAAGTGACATCGGGTGATGCAACGCGTGCTGAGGACCGAAATCACGCTATTCTTAACTACGATAATTTGAGCCTTTTTTGCTGTATTTAAGCCTCTTAATTTTGATTGTCGTTCTCAAAAAAAGTTGTTTTTATTGGACAACCGATCTTTACAAATGGACCAAATGAGAAATGGTAGCTGAACAGAATGAGAGGAAGACTCATTGGACAGCCGTTTGGTCGTCTTGTTCACTGTCGTTCGAGGATAAAACGCAACACAACCTGTGGACGTTTTATTAGTTCGGAAATTCCTGGAAGTGGACGTGTTGTTTGGCCGTGCCAAAAGCTCTTTCACAGTTCTAGCTGGCAACAGCACGATCTAAAACGATTTCTAGAGGAGGTAAGAAAAATCTTTACCTTGTCAAAACTAGTTAGCATTTGTGCAGGTTAGCAAAGTCACGCAGTTTCAATTTGGATGCTATCGAGGACTGTGCTATCACGAACACTAATACTCTTAGAATAAAGAGAAAAGCCATTTGTCTGCAAAAATATAAGGGGATGCAGAGCAACACAGCCATGCGTGCGCGAACTGTTAATGGTAGTACAAGTTTGTACGTTTCGTGCAAAGAGGACGGTTTTGTCAGAAACGTTATGTATTATTGTAGCACACCCTGTACCAAGAGATTTTATCCCCTCTTCTGCGTTTTGAAAAATGAGCAACAGAGAGGCAGCAAAAAAACAAAATAGTAACTAGATCTTTGAACGTGATGTACTCGTACTGCTATGCCAGAGTTCAAGCTGGGATCTTGGATGCCATTGGATCAGACGTTGTGTATTTTTATTCAGGGGAGGGGTGTTTCTGTGGGTGTAAGCGTGGGTTGTGATGAACGCCATGTTCATAGTGCCGTTAACATGCATGTCATCTATTTGCAATCAAATGCAAGTTTAAGATGTGATTGAGTTGGATTTTGTGGTTTTTGTCATCAGAGAAGGTATTCCTGTTTCGTTTAACTAAGGTTTGTGATAAATGGATGCATGTCAGGCTTGTCGTTTAGAGTTGACAATTTTTAAGTGATTTACCTGTAATGTGATCTTGGATGTGATTGGATCAGATGTGGTGTATTTCATCAGTTGAGGGGGCATTCCTGTGGGAGTTTATGAGGTTTTGTGATTAATGGGCATCCCTGGCAGAGAAGAGGAAAATGCCCAAAACACCTGCCATGTTTTCCATTTGAAAGAAAAACCCACTGGGTTTTTTTTCCACCAAATGGAACAGGAAAATTTTCCCTCAGCATTAATGAAGTGGAATAGAATTAGTAACAGTGTGTACCATTTGGCAAGGAAAAACAAAACAATAACAATGACAGTGAGCAATTTTTCTAGTATCATGCGGCAAATGGTGCAGTGATTTTCCAGTCATTTTGGTGAAAACAAGAAGAGAAATAGATCTGAAGTTATTTGTTTTTGCCAAAAAATTTCACAATTATTGGAAAGACTGTTCCATTTGTTATCTCACCTAGAACAACTGGTTTTTAGAAAATGCTCTTTATTCCAGGTTTTTGCAAAAGAACATGAAAACCCAAAAATATACTGGTAGATTCGGTGAATTTTGATCTTTGCATGGATACCCTTTTATTTCTTAATTTATTGCTTTTGCACAAGATTGGCACAGATCCCAAGGAGGCACGCTATTGGCTGCGACAGTTTCAGAATTATGAGTCTGCACCTGACCGGCCTTTCGCCATTGTACAAGTGGATTCAGAAATTATGAAAAATGCTGTTATGGTCAGTTAATTTAAACTATATTGGTACAACAGTATCACAAGTGTTGGCATCATGTCAGCATTGTAGTGTCGTCTCAAGAATTGGAGAATTGGTTAAAATATCAAGAAGGCCTTTGGGATCATTTATTATTGTGTACTTATTCACTAAATCAGGTCAGGCCAGATGGATAAATATTAAATTTGGCCCAAGGTCATAGTGTACAGATTGAGTGCAGCAAGATCTGTGGGCTGTGACCGAAGACTTTTTCCTGTCCGGCCCGACCTCACTCAATCAATAAAATTTAATGTTTTATCATGTCACCTCCTTAGACTATTCATGAGCATTACAGAGGATCATGTTGAGACCAAAAAGCTACAAATTTGCACAGAACATGTGTCTAATATGTTGTTTGTATTTACCTTTCTGGTTGTAAAACATTAATAAACTTAAATCCTCAAAAATCGTATAAACTCTTAGCTAAACATGGCTAGCAGCATTGCAGTTAGCAATTTGTCAGTGGGGTTCCACCCCACCGTCTAAAAACACTTTCAGTCCTCTTGTGTTGTTTTTTAGAGGACATTGAAAATGTCTTCCTCATTTACTTAACAAATAGACACTGACACCATGCTGCCATGCATCTGTTTAGTAATAGATCACAGATGACACATAAGAAAGAAAGGTTGTACACATTAGTAGAGTGAGTTATGTTCTTAGCACAGAACTTTTTATGTCTTCTGTATTTTATCACTGAAAAGACCTATGGCAACATGGAAGATTTTTAATATTATACAGAAACAAAAAAAAAGTCAATGACATCATCTGTGCATCTGGTCTTCAACAGATCATAAGTAAGAACTGCCCAAAGTGTAAGAATAACTCAGCTTATTATACAAAGGAAATTGTCCCTCATTCCTTCTCAGTTAGACAAGCTTGCCTCATGTTTGGCTTTCCTGCATCGTAATGAAATGCCTGTGATTGTTGTACATGGCTTGGATGCCCCTTTTGAGGCCCACAATGCTGATGTTAGACAGAGAAGGGCAAAACTGATTGAAGACAACATAGAACTTGTTGATCTGCTGGAAAAACACGGAAGCAGGGCTCGGCCCTTCATGAGCTCTGGTCATGTGCTTTCTGCATTGGAGACTGAGAATCCCTGGTAAGTTATTATTTTATTTTATTTGCCACGCAAATGAAAAACAATACAAGAAACTAATTAAAAATGAGCTACAAATAAGCAAAGGTTACAAAAAAAGTGGCGAGGAGACCTAAACGAAACTAGAAAGCTTATGAGAGATTAGGCTTCCTCAAACTAAGTGTTCAATTGATTACAAATGTGTGGAAACTAAGGTAGACTAAAATTTCAATTAAGCAATATACAAGGCCTTCCAAGGGGTTTTGCAGACAGGCTACGTCATCTCAAAATATCGCGACAATCTTTTTTGCAAAACACCGACAACTGACAGGAACTGACAGAAAAAGGGCAACATTTTGTTACAGCAACAGCAACAAAATACAACAGACACTGTCTGTAACAAAACTGTTGACAGGCTGGGTCTAAAACAAGTGACACAGTGACAACAGAACCCCCCTTGGAAGGCCTCATATGTGATGGTGTGTTTAATTCATAGCATAAGTTTTATACATAAGGAACTTAAGTTGTTGACATATTTGTCAAGTGAATTAAAATGATAATGATGAAGATGTTGATGACAATGGTGATGATTGGTTTTGAGAGGAAAGGAGAAAACCGGAGTACTCATAGAAAAAAACCTCTCAAAATAAACCTTTGGACCCACAATCCTATGTGTGAATTAATAGAGGAGATTCTATCTTTCGCTTGTAGCGCTTTCCATGGTATGATAGACAAGGTAGACGTGAAACCTCTACAGCATTGTCTGAGGTAAATATATATGTACATATAAATAAGAACTAGAGGGTCACATACACTTCTCTAAATTTGTTCAGATAACTAGTGCCAAACTGATAAATCCATGGCAAGGCACAGCCATCAATATAGATAAATTATTTCACAAGCAATGGGTTGGAGATAAGGTGGTGCATAGCCAACGAGGTGTAACCAAGTTGTCATTAATCATCTCATATCCAACAAATCCTGAATGGAAAAAAAAAATGTCCACAAAATATCAATTAATCTTTTTCTGAGTTTTTTTAGTATTTACACTCATGCTTAAAAAAGTGTACAGTATACATAGAGTCACCATATTTGTAGAGCATGGTAAAATGGCCTAGAATTGCATTATGCAATGGTTCAGTTCTTAATTGACTGTAATATTACTGAAAGGTCTGGACACATTCCTGTGTTGACTGCCGTTGGAGAATCTCTCTCAGGTCAAGTTTTGTGTGTGGACTCGAATGACGCTGCTATCAGGATTGCACATGTCCTTAAACCAATGAAAGTCATGTTCTTGAATACCACAGGGGGGCTGGTTGATAGGCAAGGAAATGTGAGTGAAATGAGTGTTAACTTACAGGAATTGATGAATTTATTGTTTAAGCCCTACAGCATCTTTTCTCAATTTACCAGCACAGGCATTGCTAAAACAAGGGTGAGGGTAAGGTCAAGGGTTAGGGTTGCACTGGACTACTGTGCTGGAAGTTGTGGGTTCAAACCTTGGTTGGACCATCAGGTTCTTTAAACAGCTGAGTAGAAAGTGCTGCCTTTGTGGTGACATCTGTAAATGGTTAGAATTTCTAGTCTTGTCGAATAAGGAAGATAAACCATGGGCCCTGTGCATGTCTCACAACTCTTCAAACTTGATTCACCTCCCACCAAGGTGACCCAGGTCTTATACGTGGACTCGGTGTCATTTGTGGGTTGAGTTTGTGCTTGTTCTCTTCTCTGCCTCAAGGGTTTTGTCCCCAAATTCCAGTAGGCTAATTTCAGTGTATTAAAATTCACTCTTAGAGAAAAGTCATCATCTCAAGGCTCTCGGGGAAAAAACTCAGAAAATTCCTTACTTTATTCTTCAGAGCCTTGAAGGCATGTTTATTGTTTGAAGTTGGTTTTTAAAATATTGAGATTGGTCTATTCAATCTGGATCCATTTAGGACTGTGGAAGTGCCACTGCTAATTAGTCCAGTTTAATTTAATTCAACAAGTGTTTCTGTAAGTAAATCTCCTTCCTACAGTAAAAGAATGATTGCACAACTACATGCATCTTGTTAGTGGCTCACTTTAAACCCATGAACTGGCTGTCTTGTTTGTTAGGTCATTGGCAATGTTAATGTTGTTGATGATCTGAAATATTTGTTACAACAACCATGGCACACAGAGACTACACTGAAACAGGTATGTAAGTTTGGATCTATTGGGTGGTTAATTTTAAATGAGGCTAGATGGAATTTAAGCAAAGTTAAAACCAAGTCAGTGCTGGCCAGGGGCTATGTCCATATATTGGGGGTGGGGTGCCAGGGGCTTCGCCATGTGCTTGCATTGCTTTGCCTTGCCTTGTCTTGCATTGCTTCGCTTGGCAGCTTGATCCTTTGGTTTTTCCCTCCCTCCCACCCTCCATGCATGGCAAGCTACTGCATGAATACAATAGAGGACTGCAAAACTTGCAATCATTAGCTTGATTTTGAGGTTCCCAGTGACTGTATCATGCTTTTCACGGAATACGATCAATCTCTTTAATTGCTTTTATTTCTTTACTAGGTGATCTCGATAGCTAAGTTGCTATGTACCTTACCAGAATACTCTTCTGCTGTTATCACCAGTGCAGACTCAATCATTCCTGAATTGTTTACCCACAAAGGTACAAGTCTTTGGGGCTGTACCCAGACTTGCTAACTGGTCAAGCTAAAATTGACATTTTAGAATAAAATAGAAGTTAATGACGGAAAGCAAATAGGCCATTTTACAGTTGTTTGCTCAGTGACCTGGCGTATGGATGGCAGCGAGGCTACCGGTGACCTTGTATTGATACAAACCGCGCTGCTTTTATCATGCAAAACGTGTTGTTGTAATGGAAACTAGTCGTCATTTACATAAGAAAAGCAAAGGGGTTTGTATCAAAACAAGGTCACCGGTAGCCTCATTTCCATTCGCACGCCAGGTGACACAGCCACAACTGTAAAATGGTCTATTCTGGTTGGAGTGTGGGGATGACTCTCTGCCTATCACGTGTTTACCTTATTTGGTTTCCTCTCTCCCTTTGCCCGCGACTCTTAGCTGTCGACTCTTTAGCAGCTAGTTTCTTTTCTGCGCCGCAGTATTTTTATCCCTCCCTCCCTCCCATTTTGCTTTCTGGCTTTTAACCATTGGTACCTCTACTGCCTGTTACCTACTCAATTCCATTAATAAAATATGGGCAGGGAATGGCTGTCTGTGGCACCCCTTCAGCCCTGTGCCAAAGCCCCGTCAGGGAGGGGGCATATTGTTCTCCGCTCGACTGGGTTAACTTGCCCCCAGGACTTTATGCCAGCAACTATGCCCACCTTGCAATACAGGCATGAGGCACCCCCTCGGCATGGCGGCATGTGCCAAGGCCCCTCATCTGGTGGTTCATACAGTCGGTGGTTGTATTCGAGCCTTGCCAGTACATTCCCCGCCCCAAATTAATCATGCCCAACTTGCGTTTGTTGTCATTTATTGCGCATCCAGTCATTAATTGCTCATTTCAGAAATTAAAAAAGACTGAGCATTAAATTACACTTTGTTCAAATTTGATCATATTAAAACTGAACCAGATTGCACAAAAATTAGTGTGTTTACCATGTTTTGGCAAGTTTCATCATTGCATAGTAACTGGACTGTGAGCTGTCTCTGATTCTCTAATTTTATGATTTTTAAAATCCTTCTAGATGGTTATAATCTCACTAATAGTGTCATAACCTCAAACTTAGTAAGGTAATTTTTTAATCACGTTAATTTTGAAAAACTTGTCCCCCAGGTCACAAGTGTGGCTCTCTAAGACCAGAAATTAGTTTGCAGGACGTAATGTCACCTGAACCTAGTTTAATGGTGTAGCTTCCACGAGTTTCCTGCACGTGTAGCTCAGTGGGAGAGCATCTGAACTAGCGATCAGAAGGTCATAAGGTTTGACTCCTGTTAAGAGTACTCAGAGTATGTCAGAGTCACCAGCAAAAATAAAATAAAAACCACTTCAGAGATAAGATTTCCACAGAGGACTTAATTTGCAGAACATTTATTTTGTAGACCTTAACAGTCCCAGAACTGAATGCAACAGTAATGGCTTTGCTTTACCTCTATGCTGGGCATCAAATTATGATGTGCATTGTCTGGTAGTTTATTTAAAATTACCTTCTTAAACTGTTCTCCATTCATGTGATAGGTTCTGGAACAATGTTTCTTAGACCAGAAAAAATTCAAACACACCATACACTGGCTACTGTGGATGTAGAGAAGCTGAAGGACCTTCTGATTAAGTATGTGATCAGCTTTCAAATGGGACATTTGCAGGATGGCATCATTTGACTACAACCAGAATTCGTCAGGTCTTGTTCAGACTTCTGATGCTAATTAGTACTGTTGTCATGTTAACTCAAAGGGATCACAAAATTTGAACAAGAAAGCAAAAACAAAATGAATTCTGGTAGTTCTAGTCGAATGATACTAACATGGAAATATTGGGGCCAGCTTTTAAATGTTGGTATTTAAGACAATATACTAACAAATAGAAAACTTGTCCAGAGTGTTATACTGCAGGCAATTCTTGTTTATAGTGCGTAGTGCTTTGAGGTTAATTGAATGATTGGTCTTATTCGAATAATCATTTCAGATCATTCAATAAACCGTTGAATGCTGACTACTTCACTTCACTGGGTCAAAGGCTTCACACTTTGTATGTTACTGAAAGGTTGGTTCATTGGGGTTTCTTAAAATTATTTTCTGTTCTTGTTATGAATTGTGATTTAAGAAAACGTGGCCCTAGTTGTTTGAAGGTTGGATAGCACTGTCCACTAGACAAATGACAATAAGTTGTTTTTTCTAGCACTTGGCTGATGGACGGCGATTTATCCAGTGGATAGTGTTGGTCACGTTTTGAACAACTGAGGCCTGAAGTAGAAAACAAAAATTTAAAGGAAATGACATGGTAGTTAAGTGTTCTATTCAAGTCAGCTGCATATTTTCTAAGGTCATTGGTGCTTTTAATATAGTCATTGAAGGCTAATTGACATGATTGGGCTAGCTAGTGTGCAAATTATAATTGCTGTCACAACTATTTGCATTAAATAGGAGGGGGGCAGGGCTGGAGGCAGGGTTGACTTCACACTCAGTTCTTGGACTTAAGGTTACTTCCCAGCTTCGCGGGTGCCCTTCGGAAAAAAAATCGTACGCGCCCCAGTTTAAATAAAACCCTAACAAACTATATATCATAAGAAAGCTTAATAAATGCACTTTACGAAAAAAATACAATTTTAGCGATATTTTCTTTCAGGAAGTGTCAGGATCTCGTAAGGCGTGAAACGACCGAGGGTTCTTCTATTGAATTTATCGGCTATCTGATTGATCAGTACGAGCAAAATGACTGCACAGTCTTATTCACAAGGCATCAATCAACAAAAGTGTGTCAGGCTTTTTCG
>BLFK01000535.1:1647022-1657022 GCA_014634185.1 Astreopora myriophthalma
CATGAGGTTTTAGAGAGCAAAGGTCATTCACCTGTAATTTAGTATGCAAGATATAACTTTTGAAAATCAAGACTCAATTCATATTTTCTTTTCTTTCGTACCAGTATTATTGAGATGTGTGAAATGAAAGGGTTTATCCTTGGTATAAAAACCTGTGAAGCACACGGGTGATGTAAAAAAGAAAACAAAACAACAACAACAAACATGAGACAATAATCTAACCCTAACAAAACAATGAAGAACTTTCAGATGTTTGCACCGATCGAGGTAAAACCCAATCAAAGATAAGACCACAAGCAGACAGCAGGAAAAAAATAGCACAAGAGCAAAGTTCTATTTTCTTAATTTTCGTCATAAGCTTATCCATGATGCTCAGAAAATTAAACAGAAATCTCTTCTTTACAGGTTGTGGTCTGCAACACCATGAATTCACAAGGCTGGGGTTGCACGTACTTGATACAAAGTACAAAAGCTTCATAACCGTGCAGCGAAAGTAGTCACTAAATATTTTCGGCCATTTTGCAAAGGGGATACCCTTAGCATTTAGCCCGAAATCAGCAAAAAGATGACCAAATTTCAAGAGTGTGAAATTCCATGAAAACGAGGTCTAATAGCCCTATAATGCACTTTTCCCAATATCTTTGTTTCTTCTCTAGGCTTTAAACAATTTGGAAAAGTCCATTATAGGGCTATTAGACCTCGTTTTCATTGAATTTCACACTCTTGAGGTTTGGTCATCTTTTTGCCGATTTCGGGCTAAATGCTAAGGGTACCCCCTTTGCAAAATGGCCGAAAATAGTCGATTTTACTGCCTTTGTGATTATGGCCAAAACATTTCCTCTAACCGCTCTAACGATGTGCTTTTTATCTTAAATTGTTCTATAGGCCTTAAACAATTGGCAAAAGTGCATTATAGGGCTATTAGACCTGGCTTTCATTCAACTTCACACTCTTGAAGATTGGCCTAACGGCTCTAACGATGCGCTTTTTATCTTAAATTAGCCATTTCCGAGTTGCTGTTTGCCTATGCTTCAAACCGAGGGTTGGTGCTAAACCATTCAAATGATAATGAGTTTGATTTGCATGAAAATACCCAATTCATTTCCATTTGAATGGTTGTGCACCAAGACTCGCTTTCAACCAGAGGCAAACAGCAACTCGGAAATCGGCTATTGTTCTATAGGCCTTAAACAATTGGCAAAAGTGCATTATCGTGCTATTAGACCTCGTTTTCATTGAATTTCACACTCTTGCAGTTTGGTCAACTTTTTGCCGATTTCGGGCTAAATGATAAGGGTACCCTCTTTGCAAAATGGCCGAAAATGGTCGATTTTACTGCCTTTGTGTTTATGGCCAAAACGTTTCCTCTAACGGCTCTAACGATGCGCTTTTTATCTTAAATTGTTCTATGGACCTTAATCAATTGCCAAAAGTGCATTATAGGGCTATTAGACCTCGTTTTCATTGAATTTCACACTCTTGCAGTTTGGTCATCTTTTTGCCGATTTCAGGCTAAATGCTAAGGGTACCCCCTTTGCAAAATGGCCCAAAATGGTCGATTTTACTGCCTTTGTGTTTATGGCCAAAACTTTTCCTCTAACGGCTCTAACGATGCGCTTGTTATCTTAAATTGTTCTATAGGCCATAAACAATTGGCAAAAGTGCATCAGTTATAGGGCTATTAGACCACCTTTTCACTGAATTTGACACTCTTGAAGTTTGGTCATCTTTTTGCTGATTTCGGGCTAAATGCTAAGTGGTCTTTGAGGAACAGGCGGTATTTTCCTCTCTCTCTCTCTCTCGATCTCCAAGAGAGACAGAAAGACAGAGAGAGACAGAGAGACAGAGAGAGAGAGACAGAGAGAGAGAGACAGAGAGAGAGACAGAGAGAGAGACAGAGAGACAGAGAGAGAGACAGAGAGACAGAGAGACAGAGAGAGAGAGAGAGAGAGAGAGAGAGAGAGAGAGAGATTTGTCCCAGACGGTGGTGAACATGATGTTTTAGGCGGGTTCCTCAGTAGGCGGTAAGTAGGCCGTTAAAGCAAGAATGCAGTAACAATGATATTATTTCTCTCGCGATAAAAACGTCAAAAATAAATCTGCTCAAGAAAGGGATGGCTGAAAAACAGAATTGACCTCTTAGCTCTCAGCCCTGGGCTTCTGCATAATGCTATATAAAATGTATTTCACTCTGGTTAATTTTTTTCTCTCAACAAAACTGAAACATTCACAGGTTCAAGAGAGAAGCTATGCGAATTTCCAGGCTAATGAAAGATAGCCCACGGACCCCATTGCAGAAAATTGGCGACTGGATAGAGGACGTACTGAGACATGGTGGCACCCGGCATCTTAGAGCTGAAGTGTTTGACATCCCTTGGTATCAGTACTATTTACTTGATGTCATGGCTTTTCTGGTTGCTATAGTTACTTTGGTTGTCATGGTGATATGGATGATGCGTAGATGCCTATGTTGTTTGTGCCATAAAAGAACTGGAACGAAGGCTAAGAAAGAGTGAACTTTCTATTTGGGATTCCTAGTAATAAAACAATAAAAACGTGGCAGTGGTTTTATTGGCTAAAGAAAAGCATTACATCATGGGATGCAATATATCTGACATTCCTCTGTTATGACAGACTTCACTCACAACTGTGCTGCTTTGAACGCATACTGTTCACACATCACAGTGGCATTGAATCGCTTTTATCTTGATGCTCAAGATACATACAAACGCACACATCGTTCACGACAGACCCATCTTTATGTCGAGTTTCAGACTCAATGGTTCACAAACTCAAAGAGAATTACGAAGAGAACTCAAAAGAGTTCATGACCTCAAATGAAACTCAACGCAAGCCTTATACACGTAAAAGGATTTTTGCACTTCACTTCAGACTTGACGATTGTGATGCGGTCTTACAATTATCTGTAATTGGTAAAAGTGCAGGGATATTAATTAAAAACTTTTTTTCAACGAAGTAATGCAGGTACAATATATTTAATTTCCTCGTAGTACTAGCGAGACCAATATGGCGGAATCTAAAAATGAAACAGTGCACTGAGTACCACCTGCTCGTTGTCTTTGCCGCCTGTTTCACTGATTTTTGCCGTCCCAGAAGAAGAGAAAACCCTAGAGATGTATACGTGAATTGCAATCAGTCTACTCAGAGTGAGACTAGCTTCTCCTATTGAACATCCCTGATGATGCCGATCACCATAATGTAGCAGCGAAGTGGATCGTAGGGTCCGCTGATATCAGGAGTTCCAGCATATGGTCTTCCTAAGCCAAGAAGAACCAGTACCGGTATGTCCGCAGGCGGATTGTTCAGCTGGTCCCTGTTCTGTGCAGTAATAGGAAAGTCATATTCTTCTAAGCCATCATTGACTTTGCATCTTTCTTTACTTGATGAGCCCATTGGCACCGTATGCTTCTTGATACTCGCCATCATACATTTAAGTATTCCAACCGAAGGGCATGCTGTTTTCTCAATAATGTATTTTCCTTCTTCAATGACTCCTGGAGAAAATACTTCAAGAACTGACTCCTTCGACGAATAAACCAGCATACTGTACATTAGGGGTTCACTCCATGGTGCAGCAACGCTTCGAACAGGAGCAGGTTTAACAATTACATCTTCACTCTTGTGTGGCCAGATTGCCTCATCAGGGTTCATATTGAGAACCACAAAACGGTATGTGTGGCCAACAGCGAAAGTGCCCAACATCCAGCTGTTGGTTTTCAAGTTTGTGACGGGTCGAACGAGCTTCTTGTCTTTTAAATTCCATGCAATCACGCACTCATGGTCGTTCGTCATGAACGTCGATGCAACCACCAGTAGTTCATGGGTCTGACCTGTCGTATGTAGACTAGCAAACTGCTTTTCAAGTTCCATAGTTAAGCAGGACATTAGGGGCTTTTAGATTGGAGTACCACTACGAGTTTTCTGTTTTGAGCACGCGCACTTGGAAAAATCTCGACCTCGAAACCTAATGCGCGTGTTCAATACGGAAAACTCTTACTCGTAGTCGTACTCCAATGTAAAGGTCGCTACTATCTAACCACTCTGACAAAGGGCAAACGCTCGAAAAGTGAGCTCTTGAGTCTTGAATCTCTTTACAGTGGCCAATTTGCCTTATGCAACAAGTTGGTACCAAATGTTAATGACAGACGCAACTCTTTTGTTTCATTAAGCATGTTTCCCGGAAAACGGAAAGTCTACGATGTGTGGTGCATACAAAGTGGGCAAAAAACGCCTTTTGAAAATGTTTCTTTCTTATGACATTAATATGTTCCGAACTCTGACGTAGAATAAGGCAGGTAATTAGATTAACTTGGCAGCCTTGTCACCGAAATTCTGATGTTTAAAGTAAAAAACAAATTGGTAATGAACTATATTGCGTATATTTTCAATATTAGAGAGGAGTAATGGTAAGAGATATAACCTGAGAAATGCAGATTTTGTTTTACCTCGTTTTAAAACTGTTTCTTATGGAAAACATTCTCTCAGGTTTCTCGTGCCACAATTGTGGTCAAAATTAAGCAAGGAGGAGAGAAACATTGGAACTTTGGCAGCTTTTAGGAAAATGATACGCAATAAGGATGTAACATCGATTGTTGAAGGATGTGGGAGTGAATGCCGCTTATGCTTGGTTAATTGGACGTGTGAAACCTATGCATATTAATTTATTTTAGCATGTTTTGTATAAAATTGTATTTAGTAATATTTAGTATGTAGTAGTACTTGAATAGTGTATATTTTAGGCTTTATATATGTTTTATTACAGTTAAATTAGTTTTAAATGTGTCGCGAATTAGTGCCAAGAGGCGGTAGAACGCTTAGACACTACTAAAGGTTATGTATGTATGTATGTATGTATGTATGTACGTATGTATGTATGTATGTATGTAATTCTGGATACTTAGGTAGAACAATTTTCCGAGAGCGCTCAACTTAACAGGAGCGGTAGATATTATTTTTTTGATGTAGTTCCAGACTTCAAATGTTACTCATCGCTTTATTTGCTACAGCTCTGTTTCGTATGGCCAAGAGCGGCCATACATATGTATGTATGTCTGTATGTAATTGTATAAGGAATGGTAGGCATTGTTAATATGCAATACTAATGTGTAATCCATACAAACTGCGTGGCTGCATATATGACGAGAATATATGAATTTCCATACTGTGAACTCCGATCGTCGCAGTTGAAAACAAATCCAGGCTTGAACGAGACTCGAAGACATGAGCGTGCGACTGTGTTGCACACTGCTCTACCAACTGAGCTATCAAGCAATCTGAGAGCTGGAAGCTGGGGCGAGTTTGTGACATGACGTCACAACTGAAATGGGTCTATATCCCGTAATAGGTGAATGTATGATGAAGATGTATCAACTTTTTAGGCAGAGTGTAGTATACTAAATGCAACATTAGAGTTAGTGATGCAAAACTTTAACATCGTTAATGTATTATGACGTCAGAGGGACCATACCCCTGCCTCGGGCTAAATTACTCCGTGAAAATGGACGCGCGCAATGAAAAACTCATCATTGTGCAGTTTTATCGTGACTCCAGTGATGTAACTTTGGTGGCGAGAGACGGAGAACCGTTCAAGGGTCACAGAGAGGTTCTGTCAGAAGCAAGTAGTTTCTTTGAAAGGCTTCTTAGCAGCGATATGAGGGACAGCAAAGAAGGTGTGATTCATCTCGAAATATTCACGGCCTCTCAAATGGCAGATATTCTGGAGTTCATTTACACTGGTAAAGTAAAGATTTCTTCTCCAGGAAGTGCCCGGGAACTTGCGGGAACTTGCGGGAACTTCCGGGAACTTGCGGCAGCCGATTATCTACTTCTTTAAGATCTTAAAGCTTCCGCCGAGAGATTTCTCAACCAGGATTTATCCATTGCTAGTTGCATTTCAACTTTCTACGCTGCACAAATATTTCGATGCGAAGAACTTGTCGAAAGAACGCGGAAATTTATTCACTCCAATTTTGTCAGCGTGGCAAACACTGAGGACTTTATGAATTTACCAAGTTATGAAGTTGAAAGATGGATTTCGAGCGACGAGATTGTCATCAGTGCAGAGGAAAATATTTTCAAACTCATAATAAGCTGGACTGATCGTGACAAAAGGGGACGGGATGCAAAATTCTGTCACTTGTTTCGTCACATACGGCTGGCCTTTCTATCGCGTGACTTTATCGTGAATGAGGTTGTTACTACTGATCTTGTCAAAGGAAACGAAACCTGCATGGAAACCGTGGCCAGCGTAATTCAGTGGTTTGATCGAAATGGTGATTGCTACGTCCCACCGCCACACCCTCCAAGGAAGGCCTTCGAGACACCTGTTATCATGTTTGGCGTGAAGGAAATTTTAACATCACACCAAGAAGGTCATTATTTTTATGTACTCGAGAAAAATGAGTTGTTTCGGTCCATGGGGATTTCAAGACACCCTAACGCGAAAGTTCTCCCTGGACCTTATGTCTTCTCGTATCGAGGCACACTTTTCTTTGTCTGCAAGCTCATGTCTTCAGCGTACTGTTATGATCCTTACATAAACCGCTGCTTTCCAGCACCATGGACAACTGATTCCAATCTTCGACAGTTAACTCGACCTGACAGATTTACCTTTCATATTCTACTTAGGGCGGTGTTAGTTGACAGTGGAAACTTTTGCTTCATTGTTGAAAGAATTGACGAAAAACCTCACTTCTCGGTGTCCACCATGTGGATGTGGAAATACGACATCGAAGCTAATCAATCGACAATTCCTATTAAAATCAGGCAAAACGCCTCTGAACTAACACAACGCAAAACTAACGCTTGTTTTGTGACTGCAGGCCACTACCTGTATTCTATCGGCGGAAGCATTTCCCGATCAAACGAGGATGATCCGACGACGAACAACGTCGCTGGCGACAAGAAAATCCTTCGTCACTGTGCAAGATTTGACGCAAGGGAAAGCAAGTGGAAAGACGTAGCAGATTTACAAAAAGCCAGGCGTTCGGCTTGGGGCTCAGCTACAGCTGACAGGATTCTTGTTGCCGGAGGCGAGGCTTATGCAATGGACAAGACCTTTGAAATTTACAACGTACAGACCGACGAGTGGCATATAGCCTGTTCAATGGTCAGCCTTTCACCTTGGGACGGAGGAATGACCCTGGCCGGAGAGACGCTGTACGTGCTAACAACGAACAAAAACAGGATGAGATTCACAGTCCAGTGCTACAATCATGAAAAAGATGAATGGGACGTGAAGAAACAGTTTCAATGTGAAAAAGAGTTTATGCCTTTGAGGTTAAAGTCTGCCTGCACGTTGAAACTTCCCCTGGAATCTTTAAATCACCTAGCAGCGAGTGCAAGCTTTCTTTGTGAACACACTAATCGTATTCGATGGCTTTAAGCCAGGGTTTAGAATTTTGAACAGCTTCGGCCAACTTCTGTAATCTCGTAATAAGCCAACGACATTTATTGCAGTTTTATTTACAGCATTAATTCTGATTACAGCTGATTTAAATGCTCCCGTCTGAACTGGAATGACGGGAAAAAACAAGCAAACAAAAAAAAACCGTCTTGCAAATGAAAGTGCGGCAATTACGCTCGGGAAACAATTGAGCACATATAAACTACAAAGGATCTACATGAGAAAGCTCATTTCTTTTCCAATGTCGATCATTGCCTTTGCCGCCTGATTCAATGATTTTTGCAGTCTATGAAGAACAGAAGGACCTAGAGACATGCAAATCACAGTCAATCTACAGTACTCAGAGTGAGACTAGCTTCTCCTACTGAACAGCACTTATGACGCCAATCACCATAATGTAGCAGCGACGTGGATCGAAGTGTCTGCCGTTTTTTCCAGCAAATGGTCTTGTTAAACCAAGAAGAACCAGTATGTTTGCATGGAGATATGTTGGCAGCTCCCTGCTCTTTGCTGTATTGCTGAAGTCAAATAACTCAAAGCCATCAAAGATTAGACATCTGTCTTTACTTGATGAGTCAATAAGTGTTGTATACATTATGATATTTGCCACTGTAGATCGAAGTATCCCAACTGAGGGGCATGCAGTCCCCTCAATGATGTATTTTCCTTCTCTAATCTCTCCTGGTGAAAATAATTCACAAACTGACCCCTTTGACGAATCAAGCAACATATTGTACATAAGGGGTTGAGTATATCGTGGGCAAACACTTAGAAAAGGATTACATTGAACAATGATATCTTCATTTTTGTGGGGCCACGTCCCCTCACCGGGATTCAAATTGACGACAACAAAATGGTACACATGGCCAACAGTAAAGCTGTCTGAACACCAGCTGTTTATTGCCAAGTTTGTGATCGGCCGGACGAGCTTGTTTTTCTCGAAACTCCAAGCCATCACGCACTCACAGTCGTTCTTCATGGATGTTGTTGCAACAACCAATAGATCTCTTATATGGCCACTGGAAAACCATCTTTCATGTTCCATAGTTGGGCAATACAGTATGGGTGCCTAAAACCAGAGCAAAAAGACCTAAATCAGCATACCTTACGTCTAAAACAAAGTTGGTGCCCCATACTTTCTCTGCATGTAGCTTTCTTCATCAACTAACACATCTCAAAGCATTTTTGCCTAGTTTTCTATCCATTTGCAAACTTGATCGCAGGCCCTAAAACTGGTTTAGTGGTTACATGTGACACATTCCAAAACTAACCTTCAAATACCAAGACTGTTGGGCAAGCAACTAGCTTGAATAATGCATGTACTTCATCTGCTCGCTTCATTTCTAGCATATTTCTCCAATATTTTGAAAATATTTTTTTTTTGACAATATTTTTTCTACAATATTTTGAAAATAACCTTTTATTTCACCTTGTTCAACAAGGGCTTGATTCTAGATCAGTCAAACATATGACATGATATGAAACAATTTTGCTCACCTCAAGCTTCGATTCGCAGGTTTTCTTCCACGAAGTACGATCTGAAATTAAAAGCTTTTGACCCGGCTGAGCTTCAGTGCAACCTTCAAATATCACTGCTTGTCAAGTTTACTTGGATATAAGTTCAACTGTTGAGATCTCAGGTTTTTCTACCGTTGAGTTCACTTTGAAATATCCGAGAAACACAATGCTTTTTCAAGACAAGCAACAGGCTCCGTCCGAAAAATATGCCCTCGATTCTTCAATGTGGGCCCTGCTCATCAATCCCCGCTTTAAAAGCGACGATGAGTATGCATAATGTTTGTTACAAAGGGCAAAACTCAAAGAACAAGGCCAAATAAACTCCCTTTGAGGTCTTTCCGCACAACAGCTAACCAGTTGCGCCCAAGCCGTGCAGCCATCATATCCCGTACGACGCATGAGCAAACTGGCGAGCGCGGGAAAATCATTCTCTGAGCCCGCGAAGAGTACTTTCAACAGTAGATACACTAAGTAGGGTTATTAAAGTGTATCATAATAGCAATGTAAGGGTGCATTCTTTTAATTTTGGGAGTATTTTATTTCTATTCCGGTTTCTTTAATATTTAATCAAAGCTCCGAATACATTACATTCAAATAAGAGTCTCATGTATCTTGGGTGGGCCTAAAACAGAGTTAAGACACCCTACTGTAGGCCGCCCAAGGTTTACGATTAACGGAATAACTGGAATTTCCTACTAGCAGGGCTCCCTGGCGGCCGTCGGAGACCTCTGCTTGCAGGGAAAACTGAAATAAGGTTTTCCAAAACGAACGCGTATTCCGGATAGTGACCTGAGAACTAGCGCTCGCTCTGAATAGTCTGGACACGACTAAGACTGACATTTCGGCGGGCGCGCACAATTTTCGCGCCAAAATCTTCCCAAAAGAGAGCTGTGCATTCCAAGCAAACCGCATTCTGTTGATTCTGTTTATTCTGCTATCGGGAGCAGAATAAGTAGAATGCTATTTTACGGTCATTCCGAAAACGGAACAAGTCCCAAATGAACAGGTAAACATGTGTCGACTGTATCCTTATTCCGGAATAGTCCCAGAAGAATG
>BLFK01000535.1:1659522-1663571 GCA_014634185.1 Astreopora myriophthalma
CAGCAGTACCGTTGATATCCAAAAACAAATTATGATTTTCCTAATTGAAACAAACATTTCTACCTTGTTCACAGTCCTAACACATAAACGTCTGCAACCATTAAGAATTCAATTTTGAGCTGGACATGATCACTCCTTTTTAGATTTCACTCCACTCCTTTTGCAGCACAGGCGACAAAAACATCTACATATAATTGATATCACCACAATAACCAATGTAACCATGGCAATGAGGAAAGCTATGACATCAAGTAAGTAGTACTGATACCACGGGATGTTAAACACTTGAGGCCTGAGATGTCGTGCTCCACCATGCCTCAGCACATACTCGATCCAATCAGCTGTAGTCTCTAATGGTGTTCGTGGTTTGTCTTGCATCAGCTTGGAAATGCGAGTGGCTGCTTTCTTGAATCTGAAAAAAAAAAAAAAAACACAACAACAACAATGACACCACTCAATGCCAAGATGATCTATGTTATGTGGTGCAGTCACAGTCCTGCTGTTGCCAAAAGTTAGTTTGAGAGTATAAATACAAATGAAAGCCAAGAGAAAGGCAGTAGAGGGAAGGCAGAGCAGCAAGGTTGAGTGGTTAGAGCTCTGGACTTCAAATCCGGGTGTGCTGCCTTCAAGTCGCACTCTGGCCACTAGCTGGAGTTGTTCTAGGTAGTCCCTGTTTCAACTCCTTGGCTGCACTTGCAAATAGCCCACTGGTCTGCCTCCTACCAGTTGGGATTCTTAACTCTGCTACATTCATTTCTATTGACCTTCTTTCACTATCCCTGAAAAGCCCCTTAAGAGGAATGGTAGTTAAGTAGTTAGAATTTTATTTCTGGATTTGTCACGGTTTCCTTTCAAAACAATGAGAATTGAATCACCTGGGCTCAGTTAAAACTTGTTCAATTTTCCCCTGTAACTGTTCAGAATCCAATGTTTCAAAGTTAGCTGTAGTTCCCAGTCCAAAATCTTCTGCTTTCTTTGCATTAGCAAACTGGTCTCCATACAAGGGAATGGCCACCACAGGCACACCATAATATGCAGACTCATAAAGGCTCTTGTGTCCTGCATGGGAGACAAAGGCTCGGATGTTCTTGTGAGCCAGTAGATCATTCTGAGGTAACCATTCCATTATCTTGATATTTGAACTTAGTGATGGGGGAGCGTAATCTGAAATAAAGTAGTAATTGAAAGAAAAATAAGTCTATCAAGGAGAAGGAAGAAACAGAACACTAAAATATTCCCCACAAGGGCTAAAATAAAGAAATAAATAAATAATTGACCACTCTGTTTTATGGGCTTTTCAGGGCCAATGAAACAAATATGATACAAATGAACATAAAGTGCCACCTAAACAATCAAACATTTTCATCCAACATCATGCACAAGCTGTGTTGGCCAGGGTTGCTGAACAATCAAACCTTTGTTTGCAACACAAAAATGTTGGATGGATATGTTTAATCTAGATCTGCCAAACGGTCAAACATGGTCAGCCAACATGGTGTTGATTAAAATGTTTGATTGTTTAGCCAGGGCTTAATTAAATATAATAATTTAAGAATCCCAACTGGACCGGCAGGAGGCAGAGTCCAGTTGCCTATTATCAAGCATAGCTAATGAGTTGAACCATGATTGCCTGGAACAACTCCAGTTACAAGTCAGAGCAGGACTTGAACCTGGGACCTCCAGATTTCAAGTCTGACACTCTAACCAGTGACTCAGCTGTGCTGCCTCTTTCCCTCATCATGATCATGATCATCAAATTGGAAGAATAAGTCTTCTAAGTAGAAGGAAATAACTAATAATAACAATAATAATAATAATAATTAGTGTCTGCTAATCACCCTTACTCGCAGCCTGGGGGCTGAATTACGAAGGGCGCAGCTCAGACAGGATCGGCCAAATGCATATTAAAGGCACCTCAGGCTGCCACAAAATGGTCATGTATGATCCCGGAGCACAGCACCCAAGCCAGATGTTATTTGACTTGGGAATCGATTTTGGAGAGGGAGGAAAACCGGAGCACCCGGAGAAAAACCCTCAAGTCAGGTTGAGATCGACTGAAACTCGGCCCACGTACGATTGGAGAGGTGGGAGGTGCTAATGTAGAACACAATGCCAACCTGACTTCCCAAGGCGTACAGCACAGGAACACCAGGATAGTTACCCATCCGGATATTAACCCTGCCCCATAGGACTTAACTTCGGTGATCTTAAATGGGAACCGGTGTTTTCCCTTGGACAAGCCGTATCGCCTCCACAACATATCAGTCCACTCCACAACATGTCAATCAAGCCATCATCACCATCATCAAATTGGAAGAATATAAGTATTTCAAAGAGAGGGAAATAAAACAACTCTACAATATAACAATCAGGGCTATAAGATAAGATAATTTACTGTCGAAATGTGGGAAGTAGTCAGTATAACCCAAACTAACCTAAAATATTACAAAACCATAAAAAGGGTAAAATACTCTTAAAATTTGAATATTAAATATACACATCAGATCATTATATACAATTCATGCGCTGGCATCCTGGAAACTTAACATCTTTGAGATGAGAACAAAATTGTGCCAAAGTGGTCAAGGACTTAATGGTTGCTGGTAACTGATTCCATATATGGGCAATCATATTCAAAAACGAGTTGTGCATAATAAGGCTGTGGAATGGTGGCTGCACTACATTTAAGCCAGTTCTACATAAATTGTATATTTTAGTTAATCTAGGTGTAAAAATCTGAGAAATGTAGTTTAGGCCACTCAGTCTAAAACTTGTAGAAAACAAGATAAGTGACTGCACAATACATCTTTGCTCAAGCGTGCCCATGGCAGCCATATAGCCAAAGTAAAGATCATAACTAGCTGAATCACCTAGGCTCAATAATGTCCTAATTGCATAGTGATAGTAATTGCATAGGACTATCATCATCATCAGACTGGAAGAATAACAAGTCTTAACAAGAAGGAAATAACAGCTCAAATATATCAATCCGAGCCATCATCATCATCATCACCTTAGCTGTAGCAGTGTCTACTTCACTGCCATATAAAATGTCATCATCCATTATCACAGCCACCATTGACAATAACCCTGGAGGCAGATGTAAGATTTCATGAAAGGGGACTCAAAGAAACTATGCCACTGGTCATAGTCTCTATATGCACTGGTACAAGTACATAGGTGTGTAAAGGGCAAAATGTATTTACATGTATGCAATCACCAAACTTAACGACTTTGGGGGGTACAGGGAGGGTGGGGGCAACTCTAAGGGTTTGCGACAACTTCAAAATCAATGCAAATTGAGGAAAGTTCACATTTTGTCGTTAAGTTTCACTTTTGGGGGTTCCCCTGTTTCCTCTCCTCCCCTCTCCCTCCCTAAATTCACAGAAATATCATTTTCATAAACATCAGTGTTAACCTCTTTGTTATAAGCTCTTAGTCAGCTGGCAAGAGGTTAAACAACGAACAAACAAAGGAAAATTCAATCAATATGAGAACTTTCCTCAAAAAATTACACAACTGAGAGCTATTAATTAACAGGCTATGCCAGTTTAAGAAAAAAATCAGATGCAAAAATAGAAGAAAACTGCTACACTGTACTTTTAATCTTCCACAAAACTTTCTGTTTTAATTTTCCAAATGCTGCCTCCAGAACATCTATCCTTTCTTTAGAAAAGAGTGTTTCCATATAGGATCCAAATGAAACAATAATGAATCCATTGCTGCCACTGCTGTTGATGTAACTTTCTAAGTCAGCAGAGAGGGGCCTCGGCTTCTTGATAGTGATAGGACCTGCCATGATTTGACCTTCAAAAGAAACAACAAAAGTGTTCTATTTTGACATCACATAGCAAAAGTCATACATTAGGTGGTTCAAACCACTTTCAACATTTTGAAGAGACGTTCTTATTCGAACGATTGACACTACAACACTGTATCACGTAACAGCAATGTTATGGTAACATGTGAAACACCACTACAAAACAAGACTGCATACATTGAGACATAATATGTCCCAATGATGTGCACACCCTATATTTTTGCTTATG
>BLFK01000535.1:1675140-1707640 GCA_014634185.1 Astreopora myriophthalma
GCTAAGTCGAGTATTAAATACCTTTCCATCTGCCCAGCGATCCCCAATGTCTTGTAAGCTGGCGTCCAATATTCCAATCAGCTCTTTATAGCGTGTCCAGTGAGGTACAACTGTGCATATGTCCTAAAAAACAAGTAAAACGTCATTGCACCAACATAATTCCCACTTGGGGATGTCAAATAAGAAAGCCTGCTGGACCCACTTGTTCCAAGGGTGGATAGCGCTATCCACTGGATAAATCGATTAGATATTTTGGACACACCGTAGGTGATTGGCATTGGTTCCATCTAGTTTCCGCTGTTGTGTAATCACCAAGGTCCATGCCTTGACACCATATACAAGGACGAATTCACGATAGATTCACATCTCTGGATTTGAGACCATATAATTCATACTACGTCCTTACCCAAGTAAATTCATCTGACGTGGAATATGTTTCTTGAGTATTTTGAAAGATCTCTGATCCTCTCTGTACAAGTATGGAGAGCAATGAATGCAAATGATCTGCCTCCTCAGATGAAATATCCTAAAAAAAATACAGTACAAGACAAAACACTTATTGCACACAAATCCATGACACAGACTCCAGGTAACACTCGGAAAAGATGAAGGTACCACAATTCCTGCAGAGTTACTGCAAGGGCAGCAATCAGGACAGGGTGGAGATAGATAACAAGAAAGTAGTTTTCACCTCAAGCTGGAGCACTTCCCGCACTATGCATTGAAGAACGTCATCAAACAAAGCTCCCAGAGACTGACAGTAAATGTTGATTGGTAAAATACCATTCCATACTTTACCAAGATAAGTCAAAAGATGAAGCAACTGAAAAAACAGATAACAATACATAGTTTGTCAAAATCAAGAAATGATAACATTGAGGTTATCAATAATTGCTAAAAGGAAGAGGATATGTCTGGTTTTGTATTGTCTATAGATGGTTGAACTTCAAGCAACGATGTCAAAACAGAGTTAATGACTGGATGCGCAACAAATGACAACAGACACAAGTTGGGCGTAGTTTGGAGCAGGGAATGGACGGGCATTAGGCTCGGACACAGCCGACCGGGAGAAACACCGGATGAGGGGCCTCGACACATGGCGCCATGCCGAGGGGGTGCCTCATGCCTGCGCTGCAAGGCAGGCATAGTTGCTGGCATAATGTCCTGGGGGCAAGTTAACCCAGTCCAGCGGAGAACAATATGCCCCCTCCCTGACAGGGCTTCAGCACAGGGCTGAAGGGGTGCCGCAGGCAGCCATTCCCCGCCCATATTTTATTCGTTAGAACTGAGGAGGTTACAAGCAGTAGAAGTACCAATGGTTAGAAGCCAGAAAGCAAAACGGGAGGGAGGGAGGGATAAAAATACTGCGGCGCAGAAAGAAACTAGCCGCTAAAAAGTCTGACGGCTGAGAGTTGCGGGCAAAGGGGGAGGAAACCTAGTAAGGAGTCACGTGGTAGGAGAGTCGTCCCCAGACTCCAACCCGAATTTGCTTTCCGTCATTAACTTCTATTTTATTCTAAAATCTCAACTTACCTGTTTCATTGTTTTCTCAAGTTGCAAGTTTTTTGCTTCCTCGTGTGCATTAGCAAAGCCTTTTGCGTTCTTTATGAGCTCCAACAAATGCGACTGTTGCTTTTTCTTAAGACAGAAAACAGTAAGGGTGAAATGTAAAAATCTTTTCAGTAATGCCCTGCATATAGTATACTAATACCGTCAATGTTTACTACCTTGATCTGGATGTGTATGTACTTGTAACATTTGGAAACAGCCATACATTTCAATAATGTACTAACTGTTTTTGGTCTTTTGCTGACCTCAAATACACAACATAACACAAAAAAGATACAAGTCAGTTTTTCTTACCGCTGTCCAGTGTTATGTGGGCGTATACAAAATGTGGCCAAAAAATCAAGGAAAAACCAGATTACTGGAGAAAAACCTCTCAGAGCAGAGTGCAGAACCACCTCAACCCACACATGCTGTCGGGTTTGAAAATCAAACTCCAGGATACCCTGGTGGTCAGTGAGCACTCTTGGCACTCAGCCAACTCTACTCTGGCTACCACAAATGACCAGCTCCCAATATCAGTGGCTTCGTAGCTGAGTTAGTTAGAGCGTCGCACCGGCATTGTGAGGTCACAGGTTCAAACCCAGTTGAAGTCTTGAACTTTTTCAGGCTTCTCTATGCAATTGCTAAAATTGCATTCATAACTTTGACCAACCAACTATCATTGTAATAGAGAAATTAGTTACTAACCAGCTGTTCAAGAAAACATTTCTCGCCCATTTGTCGGATGACTGGCACCAAATCCACAAATGAAGCAACACCCTGATTAAGGGGTTCAGGTAGTTTGTGTCTGAACTGGTGGCCAAGTGTGAGGAGGTGGTGGGCAATATACATGCAATTGTTATGATGTAAAGCTGCTAACTGAGGTAAAGTGGCCTGAAAGAAAACAACAGTTCAGATAGCCCACATGACCAGCTAACAAGCAAATAACTAACTCTACAAAATGCACAGCATATTACTTGACGTCACTGACAGTTTAGCTTACCAAATGCTGCTTATGATATGTTGGGACCACATGACGGTATAATTCAAACATGTTGCGTACATTGTAGAAGAGCTGAATGGCACTGAAATGAATAAAAAGGAAGTTACGTGGAAATTGATTGTATTTGCTCATTAAACCTGTTGTTTTGTGGCATATTTGTTCCTTTTGCTGTCTCCCCAACAAAACAGCCTAATCATTCCCTAAGGAAGGCTTCTTAGATGACTCTTTACTCACAGTGATCAGGGATTTGAAAACAGAACTGCTTTGGCACACTTTCTTTTAACCAAGCTAAGGGTATATAGAGCATCAAGCTTACTGATCTCCTGGTTCACTCATTATCTAACCAGATGTGTTCACTTGGTTACTTGTCCCTGCCACAGAGTCTGGGCCTTAATCAGACTATGTTTGGTGCATGCAGAGAATCCGGACATGTATGAATGCACCTTTTTTGTTGTTGTGATTTTTATGTTTTAACCTAACACTTTAATCCCTAAGAGGTATCCCACTGACTACGTCTCGGTAAATATTCACCAATATTCACTTTGCCTTCGGCGAATAATTGTTAAATGTTGTTAAAAAATCACTAGAGGGTATATAATCAGATGACCTGTAATTTAAGTTCCTTTAGCACCTCTAACCAGTCCATGTTTTATTTCCTGCCTCAAACCAGCTCAAATAATGTAAGAAAAAGGATGGAATCGTGTTGTTATCAAACTTTAAGGCTCAGTATTTGTCTTTGAATTTAAGATCTCATATTGTCAAACACTTCGTAGTATCTATCGGCATATACCATTCTTGCGTAGACTGCGTAGCTTCGAAAAGAGTTTTGTATGCAAGAGTCATTAACTTCTCAGTACTTTCACTGATGCGGCAGGTTGGGAGGCAGAACATGAACTTGCTTGCTTGAATGTTTCCAACATCCTTTGGCAGGGGTTCATACTACATGACAAAAACACCAACAAAATCAGTACAATGAAAAAATGGTTTACATTAAAGATGCAAACACAGATGCAGACACAAGACACAGATGTGAGCACAAATGAAACTAAGTGTGAATATTGGTGACTCTAGAAAATCATTGAATATTGACTTCAAAGATAAAAGGTGTTTCATAGCATTTTTTCCTGTTTTCATTGGTGGAGAGTTTTGTGCTAATGCACATAACAAGCCTCACTGAGGTTGTGTCCCACCATGGCATTGCTAAGTGGAATGTGACTAGGTCCTGCAAAGGGCCTACATATTTCAGCAGGGAAACCAAACTACATTTAATTTTGAAATTTATTTGAGACAGAATTTCCAAACTTAAAAAAGTAAAGCTAAGTAACTATTGATAAAGCTAAGTAACAAGTGATTGGATCACTTCAACACCAAAACCTTTTTTTTTTTCCATTTTTACCTTTGTCCCTTTCTTGCCCGATAAGGCTTTCTCTATATCACCCAGATTAGCAAGAACTGCCCTGTCTGTACTGCTATCCACTTGCACAGTGTTATGTATGTCATCTTTCATCAAGTCACGGGCAGCGACCAGAAGATCTTGACACTAACAAGCAAAATAATGAGAATATAAAACTGTCTAAAATGTGCCAGGGGTCGTGCCACAGAAAAGAGTTTGGAATACCTCTTCAGAAGGAACTCCTTTTTTCCTCAAGATAAAAATTGAAAAAAAAGGTTAAAACTCTTGCTCCCCTTTTTGTGACTAAGTCCCTAGCTGATCTCCAAATGGAGCCCACGACATGTTCCCTTAATGCCAGCTACTAGCTAGAATAATCTGTGGTTATTTCTGCACCAGTGAAAACAAATGTGCACCTTCTTGTTTCCAAAGTGTATACCAACGTCTCTGGCGTATGAGGACAAATCTTTAGTTCCTTCGGGTATTAGACCTGAAATTATTGATTAAAGAAACCGAAACCTCTTAATGAAAGGAAGCATAATTTGATTTGTTAACCTTGTCATCCTGAAATGCAGAACCATGAACATTAACTTGAATAATTTTGTTAGGGCCCTCTCTATACTAACTGCAAGTTTTCTTGACTCATGGTTGGCAGTCATATTTTGATATACATCATATATTTAACTGCATCCGATTTTATTTCCAAGTATGCCTGCATCACCACCGATAAACTCATCATTTCCTGAAATGATCAGGTTACCTGTCAGCAATGTTGGCGTACTGAAAAAATATCTCACAAGTGCTCCTAACAGGTGTCAAACCCCACTGTCTGGTTGAATTGTGTAGTTCACATTCTCCACCACGAAGCTACAGGACACTCTTAATAAAAAGGTCATTAAACTGGATTCAGGTGACGAAACATCCGAGAGGTCCCCCAGTGATGAGTACAATCATCTGGAGTTGGACAGACTACAACCTATAAGTGGCAGTATGGGGAGTTAAAGGGTTAATGGAAACATACTTTTTGACCAGACAGAGTGGTTGTTAACCTTTATCCCCGAGAGGTTCCCCAGTGACGAGTACATCCGTCTGGCGTTGGACAGAGTACAATCCAAAGGCAGCACTATTGGGAGTTGAAGAGTTAAACTGGGTTCAGGTGACAAAACACCCTGCATGCTGCTGGGACTGCCAGGCTGAAATTTCAAACCTGTTAAGTGTGCATGACAGTTGTAACCAATAATATCAACGTCAGAGGTTGGACTCTTGGTGGGAGAACTCAGCCTATTTTATTTTTCTGAATACACTATGCCCATGTCACTATAAGGTAAATGATTCATCATTTCACTTCTATAGTACTGACACTCACCTAAAGACACAAGTTTCGCCTCAAACTCTTCTGTAGCTTTGATGACATCTTGATACTTCTCTAACTAAGACACAAAAACAATGAAATAAGTGACCAAACCAAAACAAGTCTAACATAAAATTGAACCAAATTTAGCATTTTCTTAACAGAGTTTAAGCTTATAAATCACCTACAACACTGTATCAACCAACACTACATCAACACTAACTTGGTGAGGTTTCTTTTCAAAGTACACTGTATAGTAATATTATGTACCTGTGCACTTGTGTTAGGAACTGATCTCTTGAGGCAATCATTGATGATATTTTCAGACAGAATTGGCCACAAAAATTCACCTGTGGGAGAATGTATTATTTGTTAAAAGGAGTGTTACATCTAAGCGATCATAAACATCATACATTTTAAGAGCTCTTTTGACTCATCCTTGAGTACACCTGTCCATAATACACACCTCATCAAACCTGTTGAAGCATTGGATGTGATACAGAGAAAAGCAACTAGCCCAATACATGTGGCAATGTAAAAGCCTATTCTCAAAAGGCCCATTTACACTACAGAGAAATCCCATTAAAAAGTTGCTATGGATCTGGACTGCTTTTTTCTTGTTTTGAGGCCAGAGCCAGCTATGGCCATGCCCTATTTTCTCCTGCCACTGATTCAAGCAGTGTGATAAGTGCCTGGAATGGAGGCTTATGGCCAGTTCCCACAAAAGTAATAAAATAAACCCCTACGTTTTTAACTAACCAAGTTTCGCAAACATCGAAGCACTTGACACATTGACATCTCCCGACTTGGCAGTTTCTTTCTTGACACTTGTCCCATCGAAAAAGGTTTGTAAAATGGTAAAGATCTCTGAACACTTTAAATACAATGATCCTGAAAAGGGCAATGAATTCAAAGGTGAAATGTAATTAATTGCCGAGTTTATTCATTTTCTATAGTCTAGCACTGCACAGGCCTCAGGGATGAAGCAACCAGTACATGAGCAGGCACCACAGTATTCTGAAATCCCTGTAGTTCAAAGAGCAGGCAGAAACTTTCAATCTTGCCTGCAAAGCCAGGCAGGATAAATGCATGTATGTGATTAATCACTGCATGCATAACCATTACTTCTTTGCACTGTTTTCATGTGTTTACAATGATTTAAGCACAAGTTTTAAAAGATGGAATGTCTGGCAATTGAGTGGCTACGAATTAGCCTGAAATTGAATATTTCTGCGTCACAAGAGTGGCAGAGCCTGGGTAGTAGAAGGTGTAAGCAAGGGGATTATGGGTAGTGATCGGGGCATATTTAAGCTAGGTATAGCACATGATAAGTCATGCTAGGCCAACATCTCACACCAACAATTTTCAAGTTTTGACTTGCCAAGCCTTGCAGGATAGGCTGTTAATTTTTCATAGCTGGGCCTTGGTTCCCATTCAGATTTCCTGCCCTTTTTTCGCCAGACATGGTTTCTTGAGGCAGGTTTCTTTCTGGCCTCAGCTCTAGTCGTCACAGTCACAATTGTCAGCGGCTGCCCAGCTTTTGGCATTTGTTTTCTGGAAGTAATGATCCCTAGTTGCTGCATAGTCTACATTGTGTAGCTTATCTCCCATATTCACGTACGTAACGTTCTGTGTCTAGCCTTTTCTCCAACATTAATGAATGCAATGTTACACCAGTGCTTGGCCTAAATATCCAAAATAAACCTAATGGTATATGTCTTCTGTCTGTAGCGTAGTGAAGCTGAAATGCACTCTCACTCTCACTCTCACTCTCACTTGCATTTTTTTTTCGGGCTTCTTTCTCACTTCACTGAGATGATGACACTTACATCTGCAGTTTAACATATGTTTCATAGATTCTGTCATGAAACAGAAAACAATAGTTGCTCTGCCCCAGTTTGCTTGCTCGCTATGCTGCCAGCTTGACAGTTGTAATGTTCAAATGTTCAATGTAAGAAGAAACAGTACATTTACCAGGATCTATGATCTTTTTTCCACTTTCCTTTGAGAATGATATGGCAATCTCTTGATTTTTGACAACAATCTGTGGCTTAAGGCTTGCAAAAAAAAAAAATACAAAAAAAAAATAAAATTATAGCAATTAGTAAAGCAACACCTATTGTTGCTGCCCCCGACAAGACAAATGCTTAATCCCTAGAAAAAAGGTATATTGATTTTGCTTTCTATAGTTTAGTTACCTGGGAAATAGAATCATAGGTCTGAAGATAAATTGAGCCAATTTCTTTCCTGAAATGAAAGAAGGATTGATCTTCTGTCAGTCAAAAATTAAGTAAAAAATATTGTTCAGGGTTAAATTTCTGGATAAGCTGCCAACTGGCCAACCAGAAAACTCTGCCATCTGTCAAGACAAATCTTGAAAGTGATTGCCTGTTCTTGGCCGACCACAGGCCTCGCTAAGTACTTCCCTCAGGGCTGTGCCTGAGTTGCTGTTGTCATTTTCAGGTTCAAAATTCTACTGAGAACCCTCGAGTAAGTCACAGATCAAAGGGTTCACAAAATGCTCATTATAAATTATGTCAACATTACCCATAGTTCGCAAAAGTTTTTCCACAATGCCAAGTATCTGAGTAAAAATAAAAGAGAATTTTATGCATTAAAGTTGACAAGGAAACAAAATAAATTTATTTTAAAAAGTCAATTTGGATCAAACGTACTTTCAAGGCTTGCAGGACATCAACCATCAAACAGCCACCTGAAAACAAAATTAACAGCAATCACTTTTCAGAATAACCAAATAAAAAGTCCAGGCAGTTGTTCAAACGTCAGATAAAGCTTATCCCGTGGATAAGTTACTATTCGGCTTAATTAATTTAAATCTATAATAATGTTGCAGGTACAGTAAAAATTCGACTAAGTACAGTAAAAACTATTTTTAACTTGGTTTGATTGGAAATTCGTTTTGTCTGCTATCCATTATACATTTAATAAATGAGATGCAAATAGAAATTACAAAACAAAATAAGTTGGAATAATTTGGGCTTAAATAGTGTTAAAATATGTAACATAACATTTCAAGTGGAGCAATTTTGCTGTGGTTTCCTTGTAAACCTTTGTTTAGCTATGTGTGCAGCCACATAAAAACAGTCACACAGTCCAGTTTCTGTTACATTGGAGCTTCAAACAAAATGACATCTCCCTCACCAAACAAGTTTCCCAAAGTGAGTTCATCTAAAAGTATGTGAATGCCTGGGGCTACTGAAGAGAGGGAAGTAAAATTTACTGTCACCTGTGTCAAGCTTAAGTTGTGTATTAAGGTGCTCTTTTCTGTTGTCCAGTGATGCAGTTGTTGGTGTAGTCCAGGCAACATTCTTGGCCCATATTCTTTCCAACATGGCTGTGAGCTGAGCCTTCTGTCTCTGCCATTCATCCTGAAATTTAATTATGAACAAACCATGGATAAAATTCAAATTATATAAATGTTAAAATAGTTGCAAGAATACATTACTTTGAAATTCAAGGTTTCTTTACCCTAAGAGATGCAAATATCTTTCCTTCTTGACCAGCCTTGGGTAAATTCGACAGCAGTTCTTTCTGTAAGGAGGACAAGAGATGTTACAGATAGTAAATGCATGAGAAAATAGTGATTTCATAACTGCTGAAAATGTTTAAATCGTACCACATCTTGAACAAGTTTGGCTGCATTGCTGTAGGCTTCCTTGTTGATTTCTGCTGGAAAAGCATCAAGTGCTTCATGTATCTGTTAGAAGATAAAATGAAACAAACAAACAAATAGATAAATTAAAATTAGTGGCACGTCTACAAGATGGCTATTCATCAACTGAATCCAGATCAAATAGGAAGTTGTTGTTTCTTTAGGAGGGTAGAAACCTGTCTTTTGTGAGTACCTGGAGCAAAAGGCTCTGGAGCAGAGTTGAGAACCAACTACAAATTCAACCCAGATTTGATGAAGAGTCTGGTAATTGAACCTTTGGCACCTTGATTGGAGGCGAGCACCCTCACTACTCTCCCAACCCCCCTCCCTGACAATGCATGAGAGGAAGACATGCATGCACATTCAATTATCAGTTGTAACATTTTGTTATCCTTGAAGTTTCAATAGTAACTTGGCTGATTTTAGTCTGGCTATCACCAGACGATTTTACTGGAGCCTGTCAATGGGGAACCTCCAGGTAGGTAAAGGATTAACTGAGCTGATATGACAAATGGGCCACAGTGGAGAGACTTGGTTAGGAATTCACTATGGCATCTTAGCCAATACCAAAGTTTAGTGTGTCGATTTCTTTTGATACAGCACCGCAGTTTCTGTACAGACTCGTCCTTTGATGAATTTTCCACATCTGTACCGTAGCAACTTGAACTTATCAAAAGCAGAAAGTTACATTACCTTATAAAGTCTTCCAAGAAGCTCAGCAATTGCATCAGCCTCTTTTAATTGTCTTACTAGGTCTCCATGTTCACGAGCAGCAGTTTCAAGTGATCCTTTGACTGAGCTCTACAAAGAAAAAAAAACACCAAAATTTCGCTTTCAGATTTACTTTCATTCTTGTTATACAGTATTGACTCACAGTACATGTTCTTTGGACAAACTGAAAAACAGTCATTGGTAGAGGGCAAGTACAGTCCCTCGCTATCCCCAACTGACCTTCACTCTGCCAGAGACATCCTGTATTTCAGTGAGAAGATTATCGACTTTCCAGTTCATTTCAAAGGTTGAGTTACTGAAATCCACAAATTCATCAAAGGTGTACTCCTTGTAAATAACCTGAAGCACTTCTACCTAGAAATTGACCATGAAGACTGTCAGGAATCAGTCACTAAAATCAAACGATGCTGCAAGCCAAGAGCATCCGTAGTATGGTTTCCTTCTTTAAGCACAAAAAAAAAATGAATACCTTGTGAAAGTCATTGTGGCATTTCTTTCTTTAATTTTTGATTAATGTTACAATTTTTTTTTTTTGGCTTACTGCTGTAGGAAATTGATGCTGCAATGATGCCATAAAGCGTGAAAATGTTCACTTGCCTTTCTAAAAAATTCAAAGCTTTCCCAAGGGGCAACTATTGATAGTGGTGACCGTGCCTGTTAGAAAGATGATATGCTAGTTGCTTGGCAATGGGCAAAGGGACAACTGAAAAGGAAATCAGAGTTCCAGACAGGAAATGAACCTATGACCTTTGTAACACCACTAGAATGCTTGAACCACTGAACTACAAGAACTCCTGGTGAGCTAGGTGGATTGCCTTGGTTCTTATACAAAGTGTCCTACTGGTCAGTGCAACTATTGATACTGGTGATAGTGTAATGTATCCCGTAGAAAGACAATATGCAAGTTGATTAGCAACACGCAAAGGGACAACTGGGAGAGATTTCCTTACAGCTCCCGACATTAATTATACATGCATATTCCTACTAACCCTCTTCCAAAAAGAACGAGCATCTTTCCCTAGGAATATGCATGCATAATGAAGTAGGGACCTGCACGGAAATCTTTTTTAGCTACAACATTTAAATGGCATCACAGCCATGTTGGTGGATGAAAACAAAAGGAAGCTAACAAAAGATCTCTAACTGAATGCTTTTGTTCGTCCACCAACATTTGTACATTTCATCATTGTTACCTATGTCTCTAGAGACAATGGCTGAAAACCACCCATTCTTGTTTATACTGGTTTATGCCAGAACATCAATGAAATGAACAAGCGAGAAAATTGAAAACTTACCTTCACTTCTTCGGCTTTTTGCAGAGTCTTTTTCACGCACGAATTTATATCTTCTTTTTCCAAGCGACCAGATTTAAGGAGAACATCAGTGACCAAACTCGCACTTGGCTTACGAATTTTAGCGAGTTCTGTATTTTCCGCATCGTCCGCCATTTTGATTTTAGAGCTTCCCGCCAACGCGAGTACCACTTGGTGTAAGATCTGACTATTATGTCCCGGACCACACGTAGTACCGCTATTCTAGAAGGGGGGGTAGGGGGGGGTGGGGGGACTCCCTTACGTGGGCTATACAGGTATGTGCGGCGCCAAAGGGTATGTTTTTTTAGCCGTTTTGGTCTGAAATAGGGTATGGTTTGTGCACTCTAGTCTTGAATTGAGTATGCTTCTTAGACGAAGCTACTTCTTCATCATGAGGCGATAACACCATTTCCAAATGTTTACGCCAACCGTGTACGTGCTGTAACAGCTTGTTACGCGCTCCGGTCACGCGCCGGGCTCATTTATGTTCATTTATGTTCATTTATCTAGATAGCTGCGGTACGATAAAATGCTGTATTATTACACAGTAATCCCTGCGAATTTCTGTATTTTCATTTATTCCAAGGTTACAGTTCGTAAAATACACTATTGTTTTGTTCCTGTATTTAGTATATTAGTCATCATATTAACGTTAGGTAGGCACGTATTCTGTATTTATAACGGCGCATTATGCAACTTGCTTTATAGCGTGGAATTTTAAGCTCGAAACTTTGCACAGTTTTGTATCCTACTTAATAAAAGCGTATAAACATTGTCTTTAAGATTGGTCTGACCTAGGGAACTGATTATAAGACAGGTCTGAAATAGGGTATTGATTTAAGGGTCAGGTCTGAAATAGGTATAAATTTTTTTATCGATGGCATTGATATCGCAAAGGTTGGACTCCAATATCTGCGATCAAGACTCACCTTAATCCCACAGGTAATAACATAGGCACGTATGGCATGCACAAGCCAAGAAGGTAATTTAAGAGCGGCAGTAAATAGTAGTCAATTCTTGAGACAGCTAAGAGGATTATGATAGATGGCATTGATGTTTGTTATCGCTAAGATTACTTTCCATCCCACAGGTATAAATATAGGCTCGTTGTGCGCGCATAAGTCAGTGAGGCAATAATGAAGCAATAACAGACAGGCAGGAAATAAGGCTCGCTGTTGTCGCACAGGTGATGGACCAAGATAGGCACGTGCAGCGTGCACAAGCTAGTCGGGCAGTAAAGAACGTTAAATCTGGATAGAACTGCGGGAACAGTTGTTATAGATGGAAATTGATATGGCTACGATAAAGCTATTATATGTCTGTCGCAAAGTAAATGTAGGTTTGTGCTCTATAGGACACAGTTTCGTTCTCTGGTACACTGCACCTCAACTTGGATCCGTTTAACAATAACGCTGACGAGGAACCATGGAAGATCCTTGAATTAAGTCACTTGAACCATCTTTCAATGCTGCAAAAATAATATGAAGCCTACTTTGGAGAGTTATTTAAAGTTAAGTTACATCAAAAATACTCTACGGAGCTATTTATTGCTCAAAAGTGTAATGAATTAAATAAGTTTAGGAACAAATGGAAGTTCAAGCCTCTGACTTAATTGCAATAATTGTAATTAGATAATGTATCCCTTTCCGAAGTTTAGAATAGCCCGAATACTTGCACTGTATCAATTCTATTTTGTTCTAATGTGTGTTTCATGTTGTGTATGTATTATGCGTGTGCGTGTGTAAGCTTAATGCTAAGGACTGTTACTGATTGTATTCACTTGTAATTTGTAGCTACAAACTTAACAAAGGAACAGTTAAAATTTTTTTTTTAAAAAAGTCACTTGAACAACTTTGTGTCAAGTCTGGAACAAGGACTTTTGCACCGAATGAGTGAAGGTGGTGAAGACTTGAGGTACAGTGACGTTTCGCAGCACGTTACTCGGTTTAAACTACTGCCCGATGATCATTGTTTACTTTTGAAAGCGGCAACAATAACCGCAATTGCGGAACTAAGACAATCCATTTTTGGTTCCTTGCATGACCGCAAACTTTCGACGTTTATGCCAGCAATAATACAAGGCTAGTTCACAGGGGACCGAACCATATGGATCCAATCCTTTGTGAACATCGCGTAATCAACTTACGACCCATAATCTCCTGTCGTAGGCCTAACGCTTGAAAGCGGCTAATTTACCGTGTTATTTAAAATTTTGGTAATTTTTTATTTTACTCACAAATATACTTTTAAGGATTAAAAAATTAATCTAATGGATACCCGCTGCATTAACATTTAGGCGGCAGTCGTCTATAAAGTCTGGAACAAATTGTATTTCCTTCAGAACATGATAAAATAGTATAAAATTCTTCCGTTTTCATTCCAAAACTTATTATTTTGAACTGTTCATGTTGCGCGTCAGGGTCAGTTGGTGTGTATAGCGCGTGCGCTGCTCCGTACAAGCGAAGTCCTGGTTCTCGATGAAGCCACGGCCGCGATGCACCTGGAAACGGATGAACTCATTCACCAGACCATATGGCGAGAGTTTGTTGACCGCACGGTTTTACAGTTGCTCACAGGCTCAATACCATTATGGACTATGCAAAACTCGGCTACTACAGCTACTACATCTACTACGGCTACTACAGGTGCAACGGCGTTCGAAGGGGAACGGAATGGGGGATTCGGCGCCGAGGAATTCCCTTCCTACTCGCGCGCCTTAATTCCTTCGCGCCGATTCCCCATTCCCCTTCCCCTTAGCTGCTACAGCTGCTACGACGACGACGACGACTACTACTACCAATACCACTACCACTACCACTATCACTACCACTACTACTACTACTGTATGACTTGGGTGCGGTCCGGGACATGATAGATTGGTCTTACACCAAGTACTACACGCGCCAACTAAATTCGAAGTCGGTGAAGTTCCGAAGCCGAACTTGTCCGAAGATCGTCGAAGATTTAGTGCGCGGTGGCTCGGTTCGTTATTGTTCCCAAAACGTGTTTCTCGCTGCCGTACGGAAGTAGCCTTCGTTATTGAAAATTGTCGTCTAAAGTAGATTAAAATGGAGCTTGACTTAAAACGAGCAGCTCGCTTGGAATACCTTAAACTTCGACAGTCGAAGCAAGCAGAGAAAATAGATGCCGTGAAGGTACGTAAGCTTCAATGTGTTTACAGGAAAATGTTCACCGGTGGCTTGAATTGTGTCAAAGTTCTCTTTGGCATATGCTCCAAAGACGAAATTAAGCTTAAGCTTTTCGTTAATTTTCTCAACCATTCTACAGGAATCAGCTGTCGCAATAAACGAATTGTTCTATTGTACAGGTATTCCTGCCTAGTTTATTTATTTATTTTTTATTTTTATAATACAGACAATTTTACAGTTGTGGCTGTGTTACCTGGCCTACGAATGTAAATAAGAGTAGTTTGCATTACAACAACACGTTTTTTCACCGGCAGTCTCGCTGCCATTCACAGGTCGGGTCACTGAGCAAACAACTGTAAAATCGCCTATATAATAGGCCATTTTACAGTTGTTTGCTCGGTGACCCGGGGCCCGTTTCTCGAAAGCCCCGAAACTTTTCGGGCGTATTTCGGGAGCCATAATTCTCGCAGTATCTTGCAACACAAGACGTTTTCAGCCCTGAAACTTTGCAATTAGTTTTCTCTTTCTTATCTTGAAAGCATGTTAAAAGACCAGATTCTCGGAATAAGTGGATCGCAGTTTTACAAATTGCTTTTCGGGCCCGTAAACATTTCGGGACTTTGGAGAAACGAGCCCCCGGCCTATGAATGGAAGCCCGGCTGCCGGTGACCTTGTATTGATACAGACCGCACCGCTCTTATCATGCAAAACATGTTGTTGTAATGCAAAATAGTCTTCATTTACATAAGAAAAACAAGCTCATAACTGTAAAATGGTCTATTGGGGGAAGTCTAGCTTGTAAGGGGCCAATTTTGGTATGTTTAGTTCGCACTTTCACAAACAACATCATTTTATTTTTGTAGGCTCTGGTGGATGAAGTCATACAAATCTTTGCTTTATTCTCCAGAGCCTCGAAGTCTTGTTTATTGTTTGAAGTTGAATTTCGGAATATCAAAATTGGTCTATTGTTTCAATTTGAAGTGATGCAATCAGGTGCTTCATTGCATGCTTGCAATGTTCTATATGCATGTACTTGGGAATAATTATGTACAGTCACAGTAACTGCCAAAGATACATACATCCTGTCAGGCCAGTTGGAATCTGGTTCAATCGTGGTATGACCGGGAAAGACAGTGTTTTCCTTTTCAGCCGGCAACTGGCGACTTTCACCATCTGTGAAGAGCTCAGTCGCCGGCAACTAAACAAAGCATGCCCCCGGACACCCCTAGAAATCCATGCCTTTGCACTCAAATGGGCACTGTGTGCCTAGATTGTCTCCACCTGCAAAAGGCCATTCACCTCCTGAGCACTTCATTTGAAAAGGAAAACTTTGGAGAGGTGGCACAAAAAAAATTTCCCAGTCTAGTGGCTGTTCTACTCATCCCATTTGGTATGGTCACTGAATTGCTAAGCAGAGAGCTGCGGGTTTAATGCCCAGAAATATAATCAGTTGGGTAGGGATTTAAATCTGTTGATGTAGTGTCCATCTACTTCGATGTGCACTGCAATATTGAACTTAAAGCCCTGTTCCCAAAGTGGACCCTTATATACATTAATGACTGGATGCGCAATAAATGACAACAAACACAAGTTGGGCGTAATAATTTTGGAGCAGGGAATGAACTGGCAAGGCTTGGATATAACCCACCGACCGTCTAAACCACCGGATGAGGGGCCTCGACACATGGCGCCATGCCGAGGGGGTGCCTCATGCCTGTACTGCAAGGCGGGCATAGTTGCTGGCATGTCCTGGGGGCGAGTTAACCCAGTCCAGCGGAGAACAATATGCCCCCTCCCTGACGGGGCTTCAACACAGGGCTGAAGGGGTGCCGCAGGCAGCCATTCCCCGCCCATGTTTTATTAATTAGAACTGAGTAGGTAACAAGTAGTAGAGGTACCAATGATTAAAAGCCAGAAAGCAAAACGGGAGGGAGGGAGGGATGAAAATATAGCGGCGCGAAGAACTGGCCGCAACAAGTCTGACAGTTAAAAAAAAAAGCACGGGCAAGGAGCGAGGGAACCAAATAAGGTAATCACGTGAAGGCAGAGAGTCATCCCCAGACTACAACCAGAATTTGCTTTCCGTCATTAACTTCTATTTTATTCTAAAATGTCAATATATTACAGTGAGAAAGACCCCATGGGTAAATGGCACACTGATGTGTGGCACAGTGTGACGAGGCCTAATTTTGCTGGCAGAAAGAAAAGTAGAACAAACTGGTTTTGAGTTTTCCACTTTACAGGGTTGTTTCACAACAAACCAACAACACCTGAAGGAACTGCTATGGAAAAGGAAGGAAGCACAAAGAAGTGAAAAACAAGTTGTGCCATGCATTTCCCCAGCTGAACAGCTTCCTTCAACAAGAAAAGTAGGGGAACAATACTGTAAACTTTAAGAAAGAGATTTAGAATACATGTAGGCATCTTTACATAATGCCAAATTCAGCTTAACAGACAATCTACAGCAATGAAACTGAAAGGTGTACAGTGTTAATGTTGAACATTCTTTTCACTGTTTACATATATGTCTTGAGGTCTCATTGGAAGTTGATATTTTTTTAAATAAGTTTATTCCAGGCTTTTCACTGGGCCTCTATACCCCTTAAAAAAGCCCTCTAAAACCACTGATCACCATTTTGGTGGTTTTGAAAGTTCTTAAAACTCTCTAGTATTTCATTTTGGTCTTTAGACAGACTTGAATATTTATTGAGCCTTGTTGCATTTCATTGTTGTTCCGTTGAGTGGGAGACACCAAATACGAAGGAACAGAATGGTATTTTAATAAATGACAATCTGATCTAGAATGTAAAGTAAAAGGTCCGTTAAAACTTGGCCTTACAGATGTTTAAAATTAATTGAAACATTACACAAAACAACAGAAAAATTGACTACACACTTTTATGACTGCCTCTGTATTAGATACAACAGTTCATCCATTTACACTTGTTGTTAGCAAATTTGTACTTCTGTACACAGGTTAGCAACTGGTCAGCTTGCATGAGTCTAACAACTGAAAAACTCGCACTTGAACACGACTTTAAGTAAGATGGCTTGCACGAATAAAACTAACACTATTTGAAATTTAAATGGAGCACTCGCAACACTGATAAACTAAAATAGCGTGTGCGCACGTAACTTTGATGTAAATGGTTAAAACTGACAGTTCAGCAAAACAGTTTTGTAGGTAACCGTGGAAACTTTAATATGTGAATTGTTTAATACTGTAAGTAGAGAGTTCCTTGATAACTGATCATATATACAAAAGATTGGTGTGGAGAAAAAGTAATCATCATGGCCTTTTCATTGTTTTTGGATGGGTGTCCCCGGACTTAAATGAAAAGTAATCACTTCAAACTTTGAAAGGTTGTTCTGAAAAATCCCTGTAACATCCTTCAACTTTTGGTCTGGGGAAAAAAAAAAACGTGTTTCAAACAACCTACAAGCCCATAAAAGCCTTGGTAGAAAAACTGAGAACCTTCAAGGTAGCACTAGAATTCAGTGACAGTGGAAAATAATCCCTGAGAGAACCTTGTAATGATCATTGCATTTGAATAATAATTATTGTACATTGAATGATTTGAATTTCTTGATTGTTCCATTAGTTTCTAAAGAGTAACTATTTTTTCTCAGTGCTCCGTTTATAGTGGATTTGGTCATGGTACCCAACATACAGTCCTCAGGACGTTATACGCTGTTCAGCCATTGCCTCAGTACTTCACTTGGTCGCCACTTCAACAAAATTACATGGTAACACTAACCTATTTTCATGCTTCTCTAGACAGAGTAGAAAATAATAACAAGCAAAAAGGTAGAAAACTAGTGAAGCATGCCAGTCGCGCACATTCCCAGGACCCATATACTTTCAAGGGTTCATACTTACATAGCCTAATTGAAGTTAGAATATAAATACAAGTGCATTTACCCACAAAAAATGAACAAGTAGACTAACAGCTGCCATTAAAACTTCAGTTAATGTACAATCCACAACAATAACAATGTAACAAAAGAAGCCCTCTTGGGTATAAAGGTTTTCGGGGCCCCCAAAAAGAGAAATGTTGGTACTTAACCGTTTCCTATTTAAGAGGTCCCCCATTGATAAGTAGAATGACAATTTTAAGTCACTCCTTAGCAGGAGAGGATTTAACAGGGACATCAGTTTTTAAACAGGCAGAGGTTCAGAAGTCCTCTATTGACAAGTGCACTTAAAATCACCTGGTGTTAGCCAGGGTAAAATCTATTAAGTCATTTTTGGGGGTGAAAGGGTGAAGCTAAGAGAAGAAATCATTCAGGCTTTAAGGCTGCTCAACCAGATTTATCTGGCTGTGCAAAGATGCAACATTCTGTTCACAAAGAGTAAGGAATGCAGTTACATTGTATTAGACAGTGTTGTGGCCCTTTTCACCATAACCAGCTATCCCCAGAAAAGCCTTGGTTAATGAAACCAGCAGTTCTAGTGAGTGTGTGGCCTGTGCTGCAGTGACCATAGCACAATGGAACAGGCATGCAGTGCTGGCCCCAGTTGTTCGAAAGGTGGATATCCACTGGATAAATCGCTACCCACTAGATAACTCCATTGGGTTTGCTAGTGCTTATCCAGTGGATAGTCATTTATCCATTGGATAGAACTATTCCCTCTTCAAACAACTGGGGCCAGCAGGTTAAAATGAATTTCAGGTCAAAATTATCTCAACCTAGTTTAATTTGTGGTTTCTTTGCATTTCTTTTATGACAGTGAATACCAGACAAAGGAAATTTCAAATCAAACTAGGTTAAAATCATGTTGACTTAACTCATTTTAACCTGTAGCATTTCTGTCTTGACAGGTGGAAGATGAAACAGTTCTTCATAACATTCCTTACATGGGAGAAGAGGTACTAGATCAGGATGGCTCATTCATTGAGGAACTCATTAAAAACTATGAAGGAAGAGTGCATAACACACCAGACCATGGTAACAAAGTTAATAATAATTATTGTAGATGAAAGAAATACAAAATGCTCTGAGTGCATTGTTAAGTTATAAGGTGACAGCCTGTCCGATTGTTGGTATGCTCGTTGAATTGAAGAACCCTTCAGCTTTTCTTTTACCAAAATCCTACATTTGAGCTCTAAAACTCATGGTGCAGCTTATCTGCAAATTTGGCTTACATGTATATGGAGGTGTTTACGGTACTTTCACTAAGAAAAATGGCCCAAAACATCTGCAGTGTCATGATACATTTAACAAATACATTCCATGTTGCCGTGCATCTATTCAGTATTTCTTAGAAATCCACTCACATACTATCACAAATCCTATCTTTTGCATGATAGATAGTAAGTGGCAAAAAAGCTGGTATTTTGAACAAAAACAAAAAAAAATGGCGGCTTCTTCAAATCTTCAAATCAATCAAAATTGGAATGAATTCGAAGGTCGTATGTAAGGGGATTTCTACTCAAACAATTAGACTATGAGTCATATAGTCAACTCGGCACTACGCACCTCGTTGACAATCTATTGGCTCATAGAAAACTTGAACTTATAGTCTAATAATTGTTAAATAGATCACAGATGATGTCGAAATGTGGTTTAACAAAATGAAATGATGAATTTATCAGGAATGAAGTGGGCATACTCAGAAAAAGATGCAAGTGCTCCTAATGGGAATCGACCCTGTGACCCTGTGATTATTAGTAAGTTCAGATGCTCTACCACTGAGCTACGGGACACTTCTTGAAGCTAAGTTGTTAAACTAGGTTCTGGTGACAAATGTCCTGCATACTGCAAGGACTGAAATGTCAAAATGGTTGGATATAAAGTGGTACGTACAAGTTGTTACTAGGCAAATGTGTCACTTTTGTTCTCAACACATTTTGACATCTTCTTTGATCTACTTGTATTACTGAACAGACACTGTCACACGCAACATAGAATCTACCTTACATTGCATAGAAAAACCAAAAAATGTATGTGACGACATACTTGTGTCTGTCCTCCAGTAGATCATAGGTGACGTGTGGTGTAAGTGTAATTCAGGTCATCTTATAAATAGCTGTAAATTGCTGTCTTTGCAGTGTTTGATGAAGCAGCCCTCACAGATGATCTTCTAGTTCAGCTAGTCGAAGTCTTGAAGAAACACAAAGAATTGGCCAACAAGAAAAAGGACAGTGAACCAGGAAAGGATAAGAATAAAGAATCTAGTGGAGGTTACTCTTAATATTGTGAATATAAATTTAAATGTATTGTGTTAACTGACTGCACACCACGAAACTCGAAGGTTTTGTTTGGAAGTGGCCTTGCTTGCATTCCAGGTAAAACTGGAATTTAAAATGAAAAATTGGTTTATGAGGAGTAGGGATAATTGGAGTGCTTGAGAGAAAAACTACACTAATCATTGTAGATCTAACCAAAACAAACTCAACTCACATCAAGTGCTCTTTCCACAGCACTAACTGTTGTTGTCTTTTAACTTTGACCTGAATTGCTTACAGAGTCTTCCCCAAAAGATGAAGGCAAACCAGCCGAGGAATCAGAGAAACACGATGAACTGTTTGATGCAATTGCATCTCTGTTTCCTGACAAAGGCTTACAGGGAGCAGAGGTTTATCGGAGGTAAAAATATTAATTTTGTGTTCCTTTGAGCTTATGGTTACATATAGGTATCTAGTAACTGGTAATTGGAAAGAACTTACTGTATTAAGTTATGTACATTTTAATTAATCAATGTGTGGCCTTTGTTGTCTTTTGTTTCAGATATAAGAATGTACTAGATCGTAAAAATGGTGAATTGCCACCGGAATGTACACCAAATATTGACAGGTAGGGCATTCAAAAAACACTGGACAACAAGTTAAGTAGGTACTGTCTGAAGGCCTGTATGCATTTAAGTGACTCTTTTAAAAGATTCACCATATCTTCTACTTCAAGTGCGAGAGTGCCACCTTCTGGCATTTCAGTCTTGCAGTGCGTAGAATGTAGGTAGCCTGAACCTATGGCCATGAGCCTCCTGTGGATCAGCGATAGAGCATCCAAACTAGTAACTGCAAGGTGAATGGTTTGATTCCAGTTAGGAGCACTCAGACCTTTTTCTGAGTATGCCAGAATCACCAACGAAAAGTGCATTACTTCACACCTTTTTGTTTGTATTTCGGTTTTCATCGAATCGCATCCAAGTATTTTGGGCAATAAAGGGTGCATAATTTCTGCAACCAAGGGCCATAGGATGAAAACAGAGCAAGAGAAAACACTATTTGTCCTCTTTTCATCCTATTGCTTTCACGTTTTGCATATGACTTGCAACAGTCCATTTCAGGATTTAGGCACCCTTTGTTGCTCGTAAAAGTGACCACAGTTTGACAAAATAACCAAAGTAAAGAAAAAAAGTCACTCAATGTTAATGTGTACAGCCTGTCACATTCTCAGCGAATTGCCAACCATATGTACGTTTATTGTGTAAAAATGGTGAAAAACTAAAAAATAATAGACAATACAATAAATAACAAAAGGCTAAATGAAAACTTGGCAAAATAATATACAAATAAACTTACACAGAAGATCCTGAACGGCCAACAAAAACCAAGAAATAGACAAAACAAACATAAAAGAAACGCCGCCAAAGCGTGAGAAAACTGGATAATTTGTTCAGTGTACTGTCTGGGTCCTGAGTAAGAAAATTAGGCAGGCCAAAAGCAAAACTGGCTCGTCCCAGGACCCGTCTAAACGTAACTCAACGACTGTCACACAGCCCTTCAAATGTTTGTCATCCTGAAAGGAAACACCAATTTGGTGTTACTTTAATTGACACAGCTGAACAATAATGCTGCTTGAAAGATTTAACATCTCTCAATCCTTTCTTCTTTCCTGTTGTTAGCCCCAAAGCACAATCTGTTTCAAGGGAGCAGAGTCTTCATTCCTTTCACATGCTCTTTTGTAGAAGGTGTTACAAGTATGACTGCTTTATGCATGGTGAGCTGTTTGTCTTTGATTAGAGTGCTACTACAAATAAATTCACTTCTGGTTTAGAGCAGTTTTAAGTAAAGTAATTTTTCTGCTTTAGTTTTGGTTTGCTTTTTGATCAGTTAAAAAAATTGCAGATTCTGAGTTTGTGAATTTATACATGTATGTACACGTAAGAATAGTCTCTTGGTGTCATCATATCTAAAAAATATGTTGCTGTTATTTTTCTTCTAGGGTGGAGAACACTCCCAACACAGATAAAACGGAAGGTACAACATTTGCACTACATTACACAAGTCTCTTTCGAGCACTTGACATTAGTAGAATCGCATGCATTGCTTTTGTGGCCTCCTGTGTTTACAGCCTTTCAAATCTCACTTTCTTATGCATGTATCTTTGTGGCCTTGTCTCTCATTTTCTTTTTTTTGCTTAGAGTCCTGTGGACCTTCAAGAGACCAACCCATGTGGTGCAGACTGCTACATGCATGTCAAGGTAAATAGATAATAATTCCACCAAGACATTCAGTTGTCAGTAATTTGGATGAAAAGGCAGAAATTACAGAACCAGGGAATTTACTTATTGCAGCCATGTGTATGTGACTATGAAACTGTGGAATGGGGCCAAAGTCGTGTATGACTGCCCGACCCACTCTGTTTCACTGTCCTGCCCACCTTCATAGATGAATTCCAAGAATTTGATTATAACAAGATAAAGTGGCTTGTTATTAACAAACCACTTTCCCATGGTGTGGTTGAATTCTTGGTATTTGTTGATGAATATGGGCAGGGCAGCGAAACAGAGTGGCTGGGGCAGTGATACGAAATTTTGGGCGCATTCCGCACTTTGGTGATTTTTCTAGTAAGACCAGCCATGAATTGGATGGAACAGTGGAAAAGCCATAGGTTCTCTATTTAAATAATTCCAATCCCACAGCTGTGACACTTATGTTCAGAAATGCAAGTAACTAGATGCACACTCAATTTTGATATCCATCACGAAGTGCGCTCTGAAGTCTAAGGGTCTAGTGCCTGTTTCTAACAATAAGGTTAGGCTTTGTGTTAGGGGTATTTCTAGGTTAGGAGAAATGCAACTGTTTATGTTTAGTTGAAAAGCACAGTTTTGGGGACACTTGGTGACGTTTATTGCCTGTATTTCTGGACACAAGTGTAGTTGAAGTTGAGAAGAAGAAGGGGACACTTTGTGACGCTTATCAAAATCGGCATGCATCTAATTACTTGCATTTCTGAACACATCTCAGGTGTGAAGCTTCAACATGATGGATTTGTGAAAATCTGTTGTTTCAGTGCAGAACTTTTATTCTCTAATCTGTGTGAATTCTTTTAGGGAGGCCTTCGTTCAAGTAGTCGCACTGTAACACTTTCTTGTTATCATAACAGCATTTACATGAGGGCAATGGCCAAGACAAGCCCTTAGATTTGATCAGCACCAGAAGGCGAAGCCGTGCTAACAGCAGAGAAGTGAAAACTGGAAAAGGAAGTGCTAAAATCTCAGGGTTTCCCAGTCCAGACAATTGTGCAGTAAGAGAACTTTTAAACTCTTTGATTTGTTGCCACGTGCATCACTGTATATGTTGAGGTTTTGATTTTTCTCCTGGTTCAATTTTTTTTTACACCAGTTTAATTTTTATTTTGCGTTGTCTTGCATTCATGGCTGTAATCTGGAACGATGGACATAAACAGAGTCTGGTTTTGACAATTTTGAACCGGGAGTAAATGTACACCACAACATATACTTAACTACATGTACTTTGTTTTGTGCAGTTAATTTTGCACAGGTCACATCAGGGTTCATACATTTCCTGGAAATCCTGGAAAGTACTGGAATTTCATCAAGGTTTTATCCAGGACTGGAAATTGCTGGAAAATGATATCGAGTCTTGGAAATCTGTAAACTTAAACCCTAACCTTGAGTCCTAAGTCTAAGCAAACATTCAGACATTTTATGCTTCATTTCTCTAGAGACTTTATGAAATGCTGGTCTAGAGAAGCGCTCAAAAGGTCCTGGAAGTCCTGGAAAATATTTTGTGGGAAAGGGTGCAAATCCTGAATGCTCTGTAGTCTTTTAGCTCATTCCACTTTTCACAATTCAGTCCTGTCAAAATGTTTTGCAGCAGCAGGCTGTAGTAGACAGCAGGGGTCTGGAATTAATGGATTGTGTTTATTATTAACTACAGTATTGTAAGTGTAAGAGTAAGTGACAAGTATTTTTTAGGGCTGCAACACACCTTATTCCAAAATGGCTGCCACTTTGATATTCTTTTGTCTTTATTCAAATTAGCTCTTGATTCATTCTTAAGCTCAACAATCAAAAGAATATTTTACCTTGAACGATGCATCAAGAGCTCATTTGAATAAAAACAACATATAATAAAATACTGTCCCTGTTGGAATAAGGTGTATAACATGACACCCTCAATTGTACCAGTGTGTTTTCTTCATTGGGAAACCTGTACATAGGTTAAATTCAATAATATTGATCAATCAGTCAATCAATCAATCAATCACTCCATTAAGATGTTGAATACCCTGTATCAGAGGTTTGCTGAGCCAACAAAGAAAGGATTGGCAGAAAATAAAAGTTAATCAAAATGGCATGAATCACTTCTTTGCAGACTGAACTTGTTAATCGTTATAATGCTAAACTTTTTCATTTTTCTGAAGGCTGGAGGAAGTAGTCCAGAACATCTGTTTGCGTCCTCTGAGTGGAGCGGAGCTGAAGCATCACTTTTTCGTGTTTTGAGGCCAATCTACTGCAACAACTACTGCAGCATTGCTAACTTGATTCAGTCCAAGAGTTGTAAAGAGGTAGGAAACTAGCTATAAGTTCACTACGTAAGATTTTCCTGCCAGACTGTTGGGATAAGGCACCAGTCTACTATGCAGGAGATTGTGGGTTCAAACCAGAGCCAGACCAACTTGCATCTTAAGGTACTGGTAATTGAGGAGAAGATGCTGCCTTTCGACTACTGTAAAGCGAGTTGCAAATTCTATATTTACTCAGGGAGCCACATTGTCTTAATGTGTCACAGTTCCTAAGAAGATGGTTCTCATTTAAACTTTGTGTTATGTTCCTGTCCAAAGGGAGATTTTGAAGGACGCTTCTCCTATGCTAGGAAATGCTAAGGGGATTTTGACATTTCTTTCTTGCAACTGATCAAATTCTCCTCCCTTTGGAAACTCCAAATAGTAAAAATCCCAACCCTGGGAAAATCAAATTCCCCTCCCGGGGGAAACTACAAATAGTAAAAATCCCCACCCTGGGAAAATCAAATTCCCCTCCCGGGGGAAACTGCAAATAGTAAAAATCCCCACCCGCTGGGAAAATCTCAGACAGTCAAAACCATCAGGCATATGAATCAACAGGCCAGCTGTGGATGCCAAAATCCCCACACAGGGGACAACATAGCTTGTCAAAATCCCCTGAGCACCCTACCCCCCTAGGGGGAAGACGTTGGCTTTTGCATCAAAGGTGTGAAAGTATTTTCTGAGGTAACTGGTAAAATGTCAAAATCACCCAGGTACCCCGAGGAGGACATTGATGCATAATAAGCATATGGCCCGTGATGGTGATTCAAGTAAATGCGTTATCTCAACATAAGTAACTCCATTTGTAGGTGTACCTCAGGGCGTTACAAGAATCCCATGAGCCTTTACCTACAGCTGATGATCAGGATACGCCACCAAGAAAAAAGAAAAGAAAGCACAGGTATGAATTAGATCCCATTCTTCTTCAGTACTTCTCAGTCATCTTGAATTTTCGCATAGTGAAGGCCTTAAAACTTTTCATTGATTCTGCACTGAACCTGTTTGAAGGAAGAATGTTACAAGAGTTATGCTGTTTTCTGATCAGAATTGTAGAAAAATCGTTCCTTATCACCTTTACTCCAGCGTAAAATACTCCGAATCCGAATCTGAGGGGTCATGTCGTGCCTCAATGAACGGGGTTCAGGATTGGGCAAAAGAACAATAGAACGAACAAAGATAGGAATGGATTTAGCACCGAAAACAATAGAAAGTACGACACTATACAGCCAATGAAATTTAGTGTTCAACAAGAGGTACGACCCTACCGAATCTGAGAGGAAGATACTGATCAAAGAGCCATCCGTGGTTTCACCCGTAACATCTATATTCATACCATCGTTTAGTATTCTACAGTGCCGAGACCAAAATAGTGCGACATAGTCCTTTAAGTTTTCTTGTCCTTTTGTCATTTCAGAATGTGGTCGCTGCATTGCAGAAAGATTCAGTTAAAGAAAGGTACAGGAACGCAATTCTGCTTTCCTGATTTTATTGTGATGCGCCTCGGAGAAATTGGGACGAAGAGGTGCCGAAATTTGTTTGGAATGTCCGAAGTTGGCGGCAGACATTGTAGTCGCCTTTCCCTTGACACGAATCTTTGTTTCGCAATTTTTCTCTTTACCCAGGCCCCAGTTGTTCGAAGGTAGGGCAGCGCTATCCACAGGATAAATCACTATCAACTGGTTGGTTTTGTCGGTAATTTATCCTTTGGATAGCGTTATTCACCATTAGGACAGCTGAGGCCAGGTAGGGTAGGGTAGAGTAGCAATGCGCTCAGTTGCCTTATACTGTACAGCCGATGTCAATTGAATGTCGCGAATGTAAAAACGAATGAACTACAGAGTCTCATTCACTTTCTGTAGGAAATCCACCATTCAGCCAATCACAAATCGAACTAATTCACGACTTGGTCTTACTAGCCAATCACAACGCAGGCCAAGTAGAGGCAGCCGGCCTCAAGCGCGGGAAACACGAGTGATGAAGTCGCAATTGGTTTTAGTTTTGCTTGAAAAGTTCGTGCAAACTTGTTGATCCAGTCATAGGGCAAGCAATCGGGTAATTACTTTGGACACTTCATTGAAAACTGCTCTAAAAACCGGAATGTTTTCGTTGTAGAGCTTTTACAATTCGACGTTACTTTGGAATCTTTTTAACTTTGATCTTTTATCATTTCAGATTCCACGTCTACGCATATCTATAACTACATACCATGTGATCACCCTGGTCAACCTTGCGATCAAACCTGCATTTGCGTTGCAACGCAAAACTTTTGCGAAAAGTTCTGTCAATGTAGCACTGACTGTAAGTCAAACATGCTTAACAAACCTTACCAAACATCGTACTGGATTTTTCCTCAGTGGCAGTACTTTGATGTTTTTGGCTATACTTGTAAATTATACATCAAAGCATCGTTAGTGCTATTATCGAAGACTCCGTCTCCTTTTCAATCAATTATGAATTCTTATGATAGTAAGAGCTCGAAAATAATAGTAGCTATTTTGAACAACAAGCGTTCTGGTTTCGCCCTCAAGGAAAAATTTACTTAAATGTGCCAAGCCACCACTTTGAATTCTGACCATTTCATTGGTTACAAGATCCCAAGATGTCCGTTATTTTTCTTTAAAAGCAAAGCGAATAAAACACGATAAATCGCAGGAAATTGCCTACTATGGGGCGGAAGCCGCGTCTCCAGGCGGGAAGAAATTTTTGCGCGCGTTTGCCGGCTTTCCTGTCTTAATTCGACAAATGGGATGATGTATTTTTCGTTGATGAAACAAGCCTACTCAGAAAACAATTTCTGTTGTTCATGTAACTGGTTCTATCACTGTTCTGTTTCGGTCTGTTTTCTTCCGTTTACGACGCAGAAAGGTTCCTATTTATAATTCTCTTCTCCCCTCTCCTCTTAGGTCAAAATCGTTTCCCTGGATGCCGATGTAAAGCGCAGTGTAACACCAAGCAGTGTCCATGCTTCCTAGCGGTCAGAGAGTGTGACCCAGATCTCTGTCAGACGTGTGGTGCTGGTAAGAAGGTCTCTCGATAAAAGTCACAGCAGTTACAGAGTGAATTCTTGCCCCGAGAGGCTGCGACCCTTTCGCTCCGCGCAATAAACAACGACTTCTGGCTGGTTCCAAAATAAGCGCAGTCGCAGTAGGGGCCCGTTTTTGTCACGAACCATTATTGTTTCAAGTTTTTGAGACTGCGCAGAAGAGCCGATGTCCGTAATTCGCCGACTTCCTCGTTCGGAACCAGCCAGAGGTCGTTATTCTCGGTGCTGATCGAAATAATCGCGGCCTCTTGGGACGAACCTACTTATGGGGCTTTCGCGAGAGTTGTATGGGTTCGAGTGGTCGCTCAGGACGCAGTCTATCAGAGCTAAGTTGTGGTCAGTGAATTCTTGATATGTTTCGTGTTCGATTTTAATGCAGATTGCTTCGTCTAGTTTTGCTCCCTAATTTCAACCACTGGTTCCAACGGAAGGTCACTCTACTGAGAGATTAAGCGTCCTCTGGAAAGTCGTTAAGTTGAATAATTATACCGTCAGTCTGCGGTGAGGATAGAAATTCGTAGCTTAATGTAGAACGGCCTACTTTCATTGTTTCCTTTGTTTAGATGGCTTTGATGGAAAGACCATCATCAGTTGTAGGAACGTTGGCCTTCAACGCGGCCAACGAAAGGTGAGTTCTTTCCACAACATATTTTTTATAATCCCCTCTGTTTGAAACATTTCATGATTTTCTTGCGCCGCTCTTGTGGAACAGTTTAGCCACAGCTTCAGAAACTATCAAAGAGAACATTTCCCAGTTAAATACTCCGATAATTTACACGATGCTGTTTCGTTTTTGTTCCTCAAGCATCTTCTGCTTGCCCCCTCTGATGTGGCTGGCTGGGGAATTTACATCAAGGAATCTTGCAAAAAGAATGATTTCGTTGGTGAATATTGCGGAGAGGTATGAGAAATTTGGCTTCACTTTAGGTTTTTTTCTCATTGTGAAATATAATAGAGTGGTTTTCAGCTGTTCTTTGGTTTTGCTTTACCCTGGTTTGTGATTGGCCAAAAAAATCTTGCGCAACTTTCTCAGCCAATCAGAAGCAAGACGATAACCAATTGTGGGTTGCTCGTGCGCGTTTTCCCGCGCAAAGCGCCGGCTGTACGTATTTTCTTTGAGTTGCCAGTGGTTTGGCCTTTGGTTACTGCGTCTAGTGTTTTTTATTGGCTTTGCGACAATCGATTGGAAACTACTCTATGGCGTAAGCGCAGTGTCCGGCATTTGCGTCCATCGCTCCGGTTGGGCCGTAAGTAAACAGTATGCCCGACAAAAGTCACTTTTTGTGATCATTATCAATAAACTAGTGATGGAGCAAGAACCATTCAACTGTGGGGCTGATAATCGTATAATCCATTAGCAACTCGCTGTGAGTCATCTGCGACCTGCTGGGGCTGTGTTTTGCAAGAGACCTGTTTTCTATTTAAGATAAGATAAGAACTTTATTTACCATGACTGCTCATTGGGGACACTACAATACAGTTGCTTACTCTATAGGAACTAAAATCAGATGAGTCACTAAGATACAAGTTATAAAATACAAGTCATACTAGGATACAAGTTGTGTGAAAGCCACTTATATTTGGCCACTTATATTGTTAATAGTTGCTGTTAGTCTAACAGAACATGGCGATGAAGGTTTGCGTTTGCTGCCAACGGCCAACGTCGGCAAACGTCAGGCAGCTGCTTGTCATACAACTATAAAAATTCTCTTACAACAGACCTTTTTACCGGTACGGCGACCACCTTGAATTCTGTTGTTCTGAAAAAGATATTATGGGATGCCCAGGGGGCAACACGTATGCATTTGGCCCCTTGGCATCCCATAATATCTTTCGCAGAACAGTAGAATTCAAGATGGCCGCCGTTTTAGTAAAAAGGTCTACTCTAGCTTGTTTCTCGCTTTTTAGTACTTTGTGGATACCTGTGGCTAACAGGAAAGAGAGAAGATTTATCCGACGCTTGCCGTCGTAATGTCGAATTAGGTTCAACTTGTTTGGTAGGGTGAATGTTGATAGATCAAATGATTAAAACTATTCTGTAATTAGTCATTGCTCTCTTCGCGTAGATCATCTCTCAGGACGAGGCTGACCGCAGAGGAAAAGTTTACGACAAATACATGTGTAGTTTCTTGTTTAACCTTAATAACGGTAAGATAGCTACACTGTGGATAGAGTATACAGAAGTTTTCAATTGAATGTCGAAAGTAATTATGTGATTACTTTGGTTGCTCTGTGATTGGATTAAAAAAAAAGGTTGCGAGTACTTTTTAACCAATCAAATGCAAAACAAAAACCAATCGCGACTTTGTTACTCTCGTTTTCCCGCGCTTAGCGCCGGCTGCGTTTACTCTCTTTGCCTTGTGATTGGCTGGTAAGCCAAGTCGTAGATTACTTCGATTCGTGGTTGGCTGAAGGGTGGATTAGCTTCCGCACGTGATTGGAACGTGTTTTGGTTTTACGAGCTTCAATAGCCTGCGTAGCTGGCGGGGTATTTTATTGCGGTATTATTTAAACTCGCACGAGAGCGACTGGCTTCTAGTCCCCATGCCACTCGCGGTCAAAACAAACGAAACAACCATCGTACTCGCTCGATACTCGCGAGTGTTTAAATGATTCTGCGATAAAATATCCCGCTATCTACGCAGGCTAGACCTTCAATTGAAAACCGCATTATTTGATGAAGTCTTGCTATTTGACGAATAAAACTGCAACTAAACCAGTGATTTTTCCTTTTTCCCTTTAGACTTTGTTGTGGATGCCACTCGTAAGGGGAACAAAATAAGGTTCGCGAACCACTCCATAAGCCCAAACTGCTATGCCAAAGGTGAGGAATAGACTACTGGTCGAGAATTTTGCCGCAAGCTGGCCTTTCCGAAAATACCTTATTATTCTGCCCCTTTAGGGAAATGGGTATAATTTCTGTGCTCACAACAAGCATGGAAGACTTAAAAACAGACAATGGGACCTGTAATCCATAAAGGATCACCGCGTATGTAACGAAATCAAAACTGAATTCGAAACTGTAAAACGGGGTAACTTCAAGCAAAAAATGCATGAAGGTTATTATTTTTTTTAGCGGGATGTTCAAGCCACTTTGAACTATTTATATTGATCTTTTAGTTTATTGACGCGAGTAAATCGAGAGTAGGAGGCTGATGGACGGACGGCACGAGAGGTTGCTCCTCAATTTTTTTAGGGCTAGGTTTCATTCTTTATCTTACGTCTCTTTTTAACTTGTACAAAAGATTATGCAGGATTTTATATTTTACTTGTAAATGCTCATCATTCTCTCATGATTATTGAATGTTACTAATATTTTAGCAGCGTCCACAAAAAGTCTATTAAGGCTAAACACATTGACACTTAATAAAGGTTTTACCTACTGACTGACTCACTGACTTACTTACTTTCGTTGTTTGCTGTCTATTGTTTCTTCAAACAATCCTGTGAGGTCTTGCAAATGGTGCAGATCGACCGGAGCGGAAGTCATCTTCAGAGTCAAGTGATAAGAGTGTTGTCAGTGAATCGTATTATGAGTACTCTGGAATATTCTGCACTCGGTTAACGTAAAAAAATGTAATCGTCACTGTCATATTTCAGTCATGATGGTGAATGGAGATCACAGAATCGGGATTTTTGCCAAGAGGGATATTGAAGCTGGAGAGGAACTCTTCTTCGATTACAGGTAGGCATGCAGAAAGGGGCATAAAAGCTTTGTTTCCAGCTCATTGTAAAGCTCTAATGCCTGGTTGTTGTTTTTTCCACAGATACAGTGCCACAGACGCTCTGAAGTTTGTTGGCATTGAGCGGGATGTTGAATTCGGTCTACGATAGAACGGAATCACCGATCCCACAGCATATAGCATGCCTCGCCGACAACTACTCAACACATTTATGTTTGTTTGTTCTTTCGACCGTTTCCAAAGCTACAGTATGACAAAACATGAAACACCATGCTTATGGCTGTTTTTTGCCAGCAAGGGTGTCGAAGAGAACAGCGTTGCAATCTAATGAAAATAAAGCACCGATTCGCAAGCAATTCTTTTGATTCCCCCCTCCGACTCCATCGCTTTCAATCAAATAAAAGTCGCAAGCAGAAGGGGAAAAAATAAACCAACCACAATACACGAGAAGGAGCGTTTTGATTGGTTCTCCTTATGACTCCAACAAAGCAGATTTCACTGACCAGATTGTAAGCGACGGTGTCGGAAGAAATGGAAATGTTCTAGAAACGCTGTTTGGTTTTCACTTGGTCGCAAGCGCTCTTACGACTCGTCTTTTAAGTACCGCTCCGACTCCGTTGCTGGTGAAAACCATTCTTTAAACTTGTCTGCATAGTTTTCTCGATTTGTGTCTGTCCATATTACTTTGCAAAATAAACCCGATTCTTGTGCAAGAATGGGCTCAGTGCTATTTCCACGTTTCTGACGGACTCCAACCGCAACTTGCGAAGTGAAGACAATGTGTTTAGTATAGTCGGTGTTTTTCGATTTTCTTTTTAGGGGGGTGGCGGGGGGATTCGTCGGGGGGATTCGCC
>BLFK01000535.1:1712640-1721765 GCA_014634185.1 Astreopora myriophthalma
TAGTACTGCTCCATTTTCCTTGGCAGACCAATTGCAAGCATGTCTCTCCTGCAGACATCCCTGAAGCATAGCTTGGGTCTGCCAACAGGCCTCAACCAAAGTTCCAGCTCCCCGTACAAGAGGTTCCTAGGGATTCGACCATCTTCCATTCGGCGGGCATGGGCCAACCACCTCAGTCTACATTGTCTGAGGAGGGTGTACATCAGGGGATAATGCCGTACTTGGAAGAGCATGTATTTACATGCTCTTCCAAGTACAGCATTGTTGGAGACCTTATCTGTCTACGAAATGGACAGAAATGAGTTATTAGATATTTCCCATATATTATTATAAAACCCTATACTTTATTTCATTCATTTACCAGACTCAAAACTCACCATCTCAATGTTTTCTTGATATTGCAGAGTGAAATGGAATTTTTAGCAAGGCTGAAATCACTAGACACTGGAATAAATCATTATGAAGATCCCCATTTGCGGGAACAAGCTCTTAATCTTGTTCCAGTTACTGAACTGAAGCAGAAAGCGAAGCAGGCCAGTGAAAGAAGTTACAAAGATGACGAGGATGGAGTAGACGAAAGGGACTGTTTGTTGTTAGAAATTCTTGCATGGTTTGGTATGTGCAATTTTGTCATTTTATTGATTTGCCTTCAAGCAAAAACTTAAGTAAATTTTAAGCACGGCTATTAGTCATTTTGTGAAATCAAGGCCATTTAGTACTGCTCCATTTTCCTTTAAGTGCTACTACGATTAAAAAAACCGCACACAATTCCCTTTTTTATTCAAATTTCAAAAGTCTGTTTGCTTAATGCCCGACTCCAAAAATTTTAAGCTCTCACTTTGAGCAAAAGACCATTTACTGTGAGAACAATTTTTTGTATTTAACAGTCCACCACAACTCCCTTGCAGAAGTAACCTTGGACCTCAGAGAGCTGGATTGAGGATAAATGACATCATTTACTCAGTACTTTACAATAAATCTTGCAATGTGTGAATGCAACTTATTAGAATTACTGCAAAACATGAGTTGGAGAGTCTAAAAGACCTCCCTGGCGAAAAACCTAACAGGATGTGTGAGGATCCTTGAAGATCTTCAAGGACCTGCTTGAGTTGGTACCTCATGTAATACTGTCGTGAAGTGTCCCCTAGTTCATTTGGTATTTCATGTAATCCATTCACAAAGTGTGACCTCAATTGGGTTGGTAATTCATGTTATACAGTCAAGAAGTGTCCCTAATTCAGATGGTACCTCATGTCAGACAGTCACAGTGTTCCCTAATTCAGTTGTGTTCTGTGTTCCCTAATTCAGTTCAGTTTGTGTAATAAGTGCATCACATTTCTTCTAATGACAACCCCCTGCTGTACACAATACTTTTGTCATTGTAAGTATTAGTATTAGAGGTAGAAGACCAGAGATTTTAATCATAAGGTTGGACCTGTAAGAGTAGGGTATTTCGCTCGCGACCCATGATGTACGACCTTTGTCACAGGTAGGAGAAGAAAACAAAGTGATATCAAAATTTAGTTCTTTGTTCTTTATCATCAGGATCCTTTTTTCACTGGTTAGACAAACCACTCTGTGCAGATTGTGGCATAAAAACTGAATCCAATGGACTTACACAACCAACAGATGACGAGAGGAAGTGGGAAGTAGGAAGAGTCGAAGCTTATAAATGTGCAAACTGCGGGAAAGATGAGAGATTCCCAAGATACAATCATCCTGGAAAACTGCTTGGTAAGTTGGAAGCTATATCTGAATTGCTCTGTAAGCTAATGATGCTGAAACCAATTGTGGAATTCCCACATTTTAGGCATCCTACTACTGATGAACAGTTGGCACATTCAGATATATTCATTAGCTGTAAATTTAGTGCAATAATTTAAGCCTGGACCTATACAAATAGGTTGGTCATGTATGGAGACCTTCAAATGAGTTTCTTATACATGTAGGTAACTGGCAATGTTGACCGCCCTTCATACTTCTATTTAGAGACTCGGCGTGGAAGATGTGGTGAATTTGCAAACTGCAAAGCCTTGGTTTTGAGGGCCATGGGTTTTGAGGTGCGACATGTTACAGATTGGACTGATCACGTGTGGGTTGAGGTTTATTCAGACTCTCAGCAAAGGTGGATTCACTGTGATGGAGGGAAATGCGATGAAAATCTGCTGTATGAGCGGTGGTGGGGGAAAAAGTTGACTTACATCATTGCATTCTCTAAAGAACAGGTACTTAACAGTAACTGATTTTTATGTTATGCAGTTTTGCATAAAATGCTATAGTATTGTAACATTACATGATTTATCAGCCAGACATAGGAAAGGAGTTTTGGAAACGGAAACGCTCGGAGGCAAGCGTGGCCTAGTGGAAGGGTGCTGGAATTGTAATCCGGAGGTCCCGGGTTCAAATCCTCCTCCCTGCCACTAGATGGATTTGTCTTCAGTGGCCCCGAATTCAACTCCTCCATGCCTTGTAAATAGCCAACTGGTCAGCCTCCCACCAGTTGGGATTCTTAACTTGTTACGTTTAATTTGTATCACATTTGTTTGTTACGCGCATTTGATCATATTCACATGGAATTTGCACGATATAAATGTTAATTATTATTATTATTATTATTATTAGCAGCAAAGGACGGTCTGGATTAGTTGTTTTAGTACGAGAGCACAAGGTGTCATCCAATCACATGAGGCTTGAAAGCTCTGCCTTTGTTATGCCACAAGCCAGATGTGGGAGAATGCAACGTTTATTTGAATGATCAGATATTATTTTCTTTAACTTTTGTTGTCGTTGTTGTTCCTAGGTGGTTGATGTCACATGGAGGTATTCTGTGAAACATCAAGAAGTAACTCAAAGAAGATTATTGGTTCATGAAGAGTGGCTGTCAAGAACATTACATTCTTTTAATGAAAGGGTAAGTTTATGCTCTTGAAATGTATGACAGAGGGTTTCTACTGATGTGATCAAGGACAAAACAAAAGAAAATATTTGCATATAAGAAAAGAGTCCAGTTCCTTGAGGATTAATTGGACACCACCATAGGTGCTGCTGTTCCTTTGTTGAGGGACACCAACACGGCCATTGTAACTCTCTATCACATAATTTGTACGGAGTTACTTTCATTGCATAATAATGATACCCAGCCAGATGATGTGCAATAAATCAAGGAAATTAAAACCTCGTAGTTTAGTGTGCTTTCAAATGAAAAATAAGACAAGTTAAACCATATCATAAGTTATGAACTTGTGACTGGCCACAGCTTGTTACATTGAATCAAGGAGAACTCTTGCTATTCTGGTGGGAATCCTGTGGTTTCTCCCCATAAGTGTGGGATGAGGCAACTTGTAACTTTCCAACACCACAAAACACACTGATAGAACTTTACCTACGACATTTATTTACCTACGACATTTATTTACTGAGAGACTGTGGGTGGGACTATGAGTGGAAACTGCAAATGCAAATGAAATAAAAGTTACAACTAAAAGAAAACAAAATAGTGCAAAGGATTTACACAACGTAAAATGGCAATGAAAAATACATTGTTACGGCTTGTAGTTTGACAGCTGGGCAATGGACAAACTGCTGACTAGGAAAATAATAAACTTCTTAAAAGCGAACTTTGATTCATGGACTGTGCTACTGTAGCAAGGAACAGGAGAAGAAGTGTACCTAAACTATGGTTTATATACACGAGAAGCAACATAATGACATGCAAAATAACAGTGCAAACTAAAGGTGTAAAACACAGTGAACTAGATGAAAGTGCAAAACGAAAACGAGACACTAACAGGCAACAAGAAACACTAACTTAACACTCATGACAGCCTAATTAACATGCTTAGATCTTACACTTGTGGTGGGTGTCCTGTTCACTAAAGCTAGGAAAATTTCATTTGACAGAGTACCATTTCTGCACTATAGTGACTCCAATAATCCATGATCACTTGTAGTAACATTGTTATATTTCTTTGTTATAGCGCCAACAGTGTCTTTCACCTGAGCGAAGGAGAGTCTTGATGGAGCGTTCAGTGAAGGAGCTGGCTGAATTCTTTTCAGTTTATGAAGGAAAAATGTTGGGGACTGCTGCATGGCGAAGAATGATAGGAAAACCTGAATCAGTGGTACATATGCAGTGTATGTTTTGTAGTTGAAAGATGGCAACATTGCCATGGCAGGTCTCCTTTGCTGGATTAGCCTCCCAACCGTGAAAGAATAGAAATGAGGCCTTCCAGGGGGGGGGAGGGGGGTCTGGTATCCATGTCCAGTTTTGTTATGGAGTTGTTGGTGTCGTATTTCGTCATTGTCGCAGTAACAAAATGTCGCCCTTTTTCTGTCAGTTCCTGTTGGTTGTTGGTGTTTTGGAAAAAGACAGTCGCTGCATTTTGAGGTCGTGTCACCTGGTGGCAAAACCCCTTGCAAGGCCTCAGAAATAGTGTTTGTCAATTCATGCTGGGTGTCCTGTGGTAGACCAGCATCCCATCCATTGGGGATTGGGGAGTAGTAGTGCTCTTATGGTGGTCACTTCATGCTGGGTAACCTGTGATGGACACATATCATTATCCAGAAGCTGGATGCGGTAGTGAACATGTTGCAGTGGCTAATGACTGAGTATATGTAGTGTCTCATGTCTGGTTGTTTGGTTTTATCTTCCAGCACGAGCCTTACACTTTTGTACCAAATGAAGAAGAAATTAAAACCAAAAGGTAATTACTAGACATATAGTTCGTTTAATTTGTCTTTACCGAAAAAATGTCATAAAACCCTGTGTCAGCGAGGATAGGAAATCTGTTTTTACTTAATTGACTCTTAACGTTTTTTGTTGGTTTGTTTTTTTTTTAGATTCAGAGTTAGCTATTGCTGTGCAAGCGACAAATATTTCCGAAGCTGTGATAGAGAGGCGACCCTGGACAGTTGGACATCTGGAGTAGCAGCTGTGAAGTCTGTGTTTAGGAAGTATGAGCATGACTGGACACCAGTAAGTCCATTCATGTGCATGTCACAGGCAACCCTGGGGTGAATTCTTGGAATGCCTGTGCTCTGGTTTTGTTTGGTGTAAGGTTTTGCCATCTCATATTTGGTATATGGTTTTGTCATGTGGTAACAACGATTCGGAACAACAAACAACCAGGAAGATTTCCTAATTAATTATTTATTCTGAAAATAAAGATTAAAAAACAGGATTTTGAAACGACATTCTGATCATATTTGGGGCATTACACAGTTAAATTTACAGCCTTGAAAAATACAAATTCTCACAAAATACTATCAGAAATTTATAGAAACTATGGTTGAAACTACGGCTTCACCAAATATTTCTGTGCCTAAACTGTCTCTAAAGGGCTTGACAAGCTGACTGTGTGCTTTCAAGATGAGAATTCAAACAAAAGCTAACCTACAGTGTAATGATCTAAAACATCTGTAGATTTGATCGGAAGTGGTCAAAGGTGATCAGACCACAAAAGATACTCATTAAAAGCAAATTAAATCAAAGGAAATTAAAATGTTCAATTAATGTCCAAAGTCATTCTTAACATTGAGTATGAACCTAAGTCTGTTTAACAAAAGACTTGATTTTTGAAAACTCTTCATTGATGCCTACAGTTGACAGTGTCTGTGTTTTGTGTTACTGCTTCATTCCGATCCACAGGTGGTAGCCTACCTTCTTGAAGTGGGAGTTGAAGAAGATGATGTCCTGGCATTGCAGAAAGGAAATGTATGTAAGACATTTTCAAAGACATAAACAATTCATAAGCCCCAAAGAAAGGAAATCACTACCGTGAAGGAAGTTTGGATATGTGATCTTAATTAGCACAGAATCTCAGCAAATTTGAACTCAAATTTCTCTTAAAATACAGACCCCTTTGAGAAGCAATATCAAACACTCAAATGAGTATTTCATTAGATATCGAAACACTTTGAATTTGTTTAAAACAGTGGGCTTTCAGTCTTGTTTTTCAACTTGCTTCTCGGTGTTTCGGTATCTGATGAAACACTCTTTTCCATGTTTGATACATAAATTTACTTCATATATAGCTTGTCCAACCCCTAACTCATGAACGGAATGGAATGACTGGAATATGCTGAAATAAAAGGGAATGAACTGGAATATACCGGAATGGTACCGGAATGATACTGGAATGAACTGGAATATACCCGAATGAGTACGAAGTATACCTTAATTAAATAGAGCGACATCGGAATGTAGCGAATTAATATTTATTGAGACTTTTAACACGAAGGAAACATGACAAATGCTCCAGAAGAAGAGGTGTACTTAAAACGCTGAAATCATTTCACAATGTCTGAGGATGAAATAAATCGTTGGGAAAAAGAAGGAAATGGGGATGGACTGCAAACCCATCTTATATGAAGCTTTTATTTGGTGGTTCGCAGTTTCCTGCTTTCTTTGCTTTGTTGAACGCATTTTTCGTCTAGCTTAAAAACATAAACAGTGAGAGGTACGTGCTTTACATGCGAGCACGTTTTCTGATGAGGGACATGTTGTTGCTTCTTCGGGACTAACAGTGGATCCTCGAAATTGTTGATGTCGAGCTCCTAGGCATGACATCACACTCTGGAATTCCCGATGACTTTAACAGTCAAACTTACTTGGACTTTGGCAGAAACTGGTGGTCTTTCTTAACACTGACAGGAGCCTGGGGCTTGTAGATTTGTATTTTATTTTACGAAATGTGCAAAATAGCACCCACTCTGTCACATTCTGGTATATTCCTCTGTTATCATGTTTCATTCTGGTACATCCTGCTATATTCAAGTACCATTCAGGCACCATTCAGGTACCATAACGGTACCATTCCGGAACCATTCCGGTACCATTCCGGTCATTCTGTTCCATTCCTGTGTTTAGTAACGCCCAACAGGAAGATCTGTGGTTAAGCCTTAACATCCTCTTCCAAGTTAAAAGGGCTATGCTATGGTGTTTTGGGGGTGATTATGACTTTTAAACTCTACAAACGGTATTACCAAATGAAATTTCTTTACTGCTAAAATAATTGCTGCATGATGAACACAATGATTCTGAGCATAAACCACTAATATTCAGGCAAATTGTAATAAACCAGAAGTATGCCGGGCTGCATAACTATATTTCAGATCACCTAAACACAATCTTTTCAATCCTTTCCTTTTTAGCCCATCCATTCACCTCTTTGGCTCTGTTATATTTCGTTTAAGTTGTTTTACAGTTTTAAGTGGTTATTGTATTGTATGGGCAACTTATGAGTCAAAACATTGCCTAACATTGTGTGACACAACTCCTTTAACTCCTCTAAAGTGATACAGTAAACACCCGCATATAAGAACCTAGAATTTAAGAACCTGTTAGGCTAAAAATTTCATTTCAGACTCTCCTTACTTAAGAACCAGGTTAGGGCTAAAAAATTAATCAGGTTCTTATTTTAAAAAAATTAATGACCTTGAAATTTCAGGCAACTGGAACAAATTGCACTTTAAACTGCACAGATCTTGTTGAAAAGGCTTCGCAGACCTATACATTTTAGATGTTACAGTTATGTATCATGATTTCATGTCTAGAACATAGAGGACATACATGTAAAGAACGAAGTAAGCTGTAGTTTTGCTTTATGGGTATTACTGTAAGTACCTAGAAAAATTACATGTCCCTTACAACCACTTGTAGATGTCTTTTGTGGAAATAAGAACCAATTTAAGATCCTGGATAGCCTAAAACTACCGTAAATACCATTTTTATAAGAACCTATTTAGCCTAACTTGGAAAAATTCAGGTTGTTATACGCAGATGTTTACTGTACTCAAGATTTTTGCAATTTTCCTAGGCATACTTGGCACGCCTTGAGTGTTCTCCATCAGGCCTGGTCACGTGGCAGGTGGATTTGTCTACCAGTGATCTGGTAATAGACAGCATTAACGTGACAGCCATGGCTGCCATCACAGAAACTGGGAAAGTGGATTGGACCATAGAGGGAGATGAACAGGTCACAGAGAAATTGGATTTTTCTAGTGGTATGTGAGATACCTTCATCTTGCATGCTAGAACCAAAACCAACGTGATTACTATAGCTAGTCACAACGGCAGTAAATACATGTAAATTTATACATGTCTATAGCCAGTGTTAAGTGCAGTAACTGTTGTGATTTTACCTCTAATTGACTGAAACGTTGATGCAAGATTTTTGGCCAACCGTTCAAGTGCAGTCAAATTGACATCCAAGGACAAACCATCCAAATGCAATAAATCAAATTTCGAAATGGTGATTTTGTGTCTTGCATGTCTTGAGTGAATAGGTTTTACACAAATGTTCTCTGAATTATCTTTGATTTAGTGCTCTCTCTGAAGTCCCACTCTCAATATACAGATCTCTTCAAAGTTCTACAATAGACTATTCATATTATGCCAAAAGAGGTTCAATGTTCAGCATGGTTCAGGTTTCAACACATGCAACACATCATGATAATTCCACTTCCGTCAGTTTGTTAGACCTTTCTTGCGTAACACCTTTTTTGATTGACTGTCAGAAATGATTTTGGATGACTTTTCATGTGAATGAAAACTACATCTGCACCTGGACTCACTCTGAAATAGACGCTAAAGTGAACTCAAAAATTTATGACATATAAATGGCGCTCTCTAACACTAGAATATATATTATTTTTAGCAATCACAAATTAATACTGCTTACAGTCTTCTTCATTAAGAATTTTCAAATTGAAATCTACCATCAGAGATAGGACAAGCAATGGTTAAAAGTTCTTTTTGCCCTTATCTTGTTTGAAGATTCAAAACTCACATTATCATTTTTCTATATGGCAGCAGGAGACACAGTAACAACATCAGTTTTGAGTGGTTCAAAGACCTTCAAACTCACAGCTACCCTGAGTGGTGGGAAAGGAGATGTTGCTTGGCAACAAGCACAGCTATTCAGCCAACCAATTGACTGCAAGAATGATATTGCTTTGGATATCACAGTTATTCTCCGGGATCCTTAACTTTTATAGTGAAGCAAGGGAGAAGTCTGGAATAAGGAGACCCAAACCACATGACTTTGGAAGGATAGATTGCAGAGTCATTCTTCTTCATTCAGAGTCACCCTTCTACCATTCCCCCATCCCCCCTTCCCCCATCC
>BLFK01000535.1:1724739-1744716 GCA_014634185.1 Astreopora myriophthalma
GTTGATTGCTCTGTGTCCCCATCAGGGAGGGGGAAATTGAGAACTTAAACAGGGTCCTTTGCAAAGTCCCCTCCCTTGCCAAGGGTCCCTCCCCTAGGGGATGGCCAGTCATCGGTGCATAACACACATCTTCATGGCCTTTTGAAATGAACCATTGAGCTCAAATTATTCTTGCGGAGAATTTACTTCCAACATAGGAGCTAAATACAAATGTTGAAAAGTTATCTCGCTTTTGGCCTCCTTTGTCACACACTACCAAGGCTAATGATACATTACAGGGACTGGATGCATATACTTGTAACGGTATTGAATAAATTAAGTACTGTAAGCTTAATATAAAGATTGCATGCATAGGCTGAATTGATGCCATAGTACTGCACATGCAGGTTCCACACAACAAGGTTTTGAGTTGGGAAGGGGGGTGGCTAAAGCCAAACACATGAGCCAAATTGGGTGGGGGGGGTGGGTGGGGGCATGTTTGAACTTTAATTTTTGTTTTATTTTATTTTATTGTATTTTATTTTTTTATTGCACAAAAGTGGCTAAAGCACCTCTGCCTCTCACCCAGCCACTTCCTCTGTGCAGTCCCTGACATGCAAACTGAGTTGTTTCCTGCACAGGCTAATTAAGTAAGCTTTTAGGCAATGTATATAGTTTGTATCATGGTTCAACTTTTGCTGGAAATCCACGTAAACAAATATTCTGACAGTAGGAATGTAATTTTTTGTTTGTCAACAGTGATTTCAGCAGTTGAAAAGTATCAATGGCATGAAGAAACTTCAAGAAACCAAACAAGAAATTCTGAGTACCTTTACAAAATAGCGAGCAGCCAAGGAAAGAGACTTGCATGGAAAGAACACAGAGACTGGTTCAACAAACGGTTCACAATCCAACTGGTCTATGCCAATTGTATAATTGTGTCTTTAATTGAATTTACTTTAATTATGATTCGATCTAAAAGTAATACATGACACATTTTCAATGAAAACCTTTTAAGACTGTCGCTACATAAAGGCATGAGAAATTTTTCAGCAGCAAGCACTTACTTCTTTGATATCCAGTTAGATCGGTTTCAGTAAACTCGGGTCAAACAGTTCAGATAGGCCAGAAACAGGTGAGTGAAACAGGTCAGCAAAACATAACATTACATTCAGTTCTCCATGAATAAGTTTTTTAGCCTAAAAGTTGTCCCATTTTGCTATTGAATTACACAACTAAATGTCGATCAAACTCAATCAACGAAATGTCAAAGCACATTGTATTAACGAAACAGAGACAAACCAGGGACGATTGTGAAGTGTTGCCAGACTTCTGCCCAAGCCAGCCGGTAACTGATGTACTCACTCAGTAAATGACTTCTTTTAGGGACTATGTTTTCTATTCTGGGATCTGTTAGAAATTTGCCTTTATTATAAACAGGTCATTTCATAATGTTTACAGACAAGCAATGAAGAGTGGAATATTGATGTTGATTTGCTTGGCTTTTATATCTGAGTATTCTGAGTAAGGTTTCTCTTGCACTCTCTTCATCTTTAAAAATGTTCACTTCTTGAGATTTAATTGATGTTAAAAGTTTCTGGTGCTTTGATATCATTCCAGTCTACAGTCACCTATATATTTTTATAAATTCTTCATATTATTGCAAGTAAGGACTTGAATAAAATTTTATTTATTACTTGTAATAAAATTTTTACAGGATATAATAAAAGAAAGAAATTACAAATGACTTTCTTCTTGTTTGCTCCAGAATTTAAAAAAAATGCCACAACATTTCAACTGAAAGTATTTTGTATTGAATAAAGGAGTCTTTTATGAATATTTTCAGTCCTGACTCTTCACCAGCAGGGGGCTTAACCTCAGCTCTGAACTCCACTCCTATTACCAATCCAAGTTCATTTTCAATGATCACTGTGGTAATAAATAAGACGGACATGTACAACTTCAATGGCTTCACTTTGAAAGCAAAGCTCTCACTTGTAATAGAAAGTGGTTCCATTTGCATGTAATATGCATATCATTTACATATGATTAACATATCATTTGCATATTAAAGACCTCGTCTTGATAACGAGGCTCAAAGGAAGTCAGAGAACACTACATTTCCTGTTTGCTTTGGTTTCAATTTATTTCACTTACTATGACCATACTAACATTTTCTCGTCTCTCAGCAAAACGCTAGTTTATAGCAGCAAACGCTGCTATAAACGGCTTTTTTCGAATAAAGGTACTACATAGAAATGTACTTAGGAAATTAGTACAAGAATTTTTCCAGTGATCTTCAGCGTTGTCCGGATAGCACAGTTGGTAGTGCACCGGACTACAACGCGAGAGGTCGCCGGTTCGAATCCGTGCTGGAGCAACGCAGGGTCTTCAAAAAGGTAAGTGCCAGGAGATAGTAAAGAGGGAGAAAAATAGGCAGACAGGTAAGCAACAACGGCAAAGAAAAGGTAAGTGATGAAAAAAAGAAGAAGAAGAAGAAGAGAGACGATCATGCAGCGACGAACGACGACGGGATGGTAAAGGTAAGCAGACAAGAAAGGAGGTGAGGGAAGGGGAGACAAAGAATAAGAGGGGAGGGGAAGGGAAGGGTAAGACAAGAGGGGAGAGGTGAAAAGAATTTTTTTTTTGCATTTATTAAAAGAAAAATTTTAAAAATGTGGCAGGCAGCAAATCCAACCAATCAAATTGCAGGATTCGGTCATATAACCAAAATTGACCAATCAGAGAGCTAGAATTTCGCATTCCAACGTGATGAATGATTTGATGAACGAATGCAAATTTGCCGCTCTCTGATTGGTCAATTTTGGTCACGTGATCTAATTCTGCACTGTGATTGGTTGGATTTGCTGCCTGCCGTATTTTGGTGTCTACGCTTTCGGATGGCTTACTAAAATACAAAAATTCTCGCTTTGTGATTGGTTGATTTTGGTCACGTGTTCTAAATTCTGCACTGTGATTGGTTGGACTTGCTGCCTGCCGTATTTTGGTGTCTACGCTTTCGGATGGCTTACTAAAATACAAAAATTCTCGATTTGTGATTGGTTGATTTTAGTCACGTGTTCTAAATTCTGCAATTTGATTGGTTGAACTTGCTTTCTGCCGCATTTGTTTTGAAAACACGCAAAATAATAAACAAAATGGCCGACAATTGTCACACGCCAACTGTGTTTTAGCTATTTTTACGCTACTTACCTTCGCTTGAGGTGAAGCTATCCTCTGGATTTTCTTGAAGACGTTTTCAGCTTTCATAAGGATGTTCATCTGAGCCGTTTGTCTTTGAGAAAGTTGAAAATATTATTGGGTCAAAGAAAACACAGCCTGCAGACTGTTCTATTGACTATGCAAATGAGCGGGTGACAATAACAGTGCTATTGTTTCGTGGCAACTCGTTTAATTCTGTTATTGTTTCTTTTTGCTCCTTTTGTTTAACTAATCAAGGCAAAGGAGTAAGCATTGTTCGCATGCAAAATTCTAGTTCTCTTATCGGTTGATCTTGATCTCCAGTTTTACATTCTGCAGTGTGACTGGTTCAATTTATTACTTGCCGCATTTGATCACGCAAAACAACAAAGAAAATGGCCGAAACAAATCGACTCAGTTTTATCTACATTTACACTACTCACCCCAACTGAGCTGTAGCTGCCGTCCGGCCTTTGCAGAAGACGTTTTCAGCTTTCACTTGAGACGTTAATCGGAGCAATTGGCCTGAGAAAAAGCCCCGAATTTTCTGTGGTCAGTACAAAACGCAGACTGCAGACCATTGTGGTGACTATGCAAATGAGTTGGTCAAGAACGATAAAACAATAGTAGAACTTACTCTTCGGTACTGCGGACATAATAAAGTAACCATGGTTTCCAAGTCAGTGAATTTGGGCTACGTACTGTTCCTTGTTTTTTGTTCCTTTCCTTAAGGCCGGCTACTCCAAGGAGAAGCTAGTATTAGTCATATTCATTATTATTCATATATCTTCATTGCTTTAAAGATGGAGATGAACTTTTTGACGTGGGTACGCTGCGTCTGATATGCCGAGTTTCGTTTTCATAGACCTGTATACATTACCAAAAGATTTCTAAAGCTCACCTTTAATCTCTGACCTTTACTTGTTTCGGCCCGTCAGAGTTCAATTGATTTATTTTGAACATCATCCAGACATGCTAATCGCTGGAACTGGTCAAAATTAAAAGTAATTAAAAGTAATTTTTAGGGCTGGTTCGCGTGATAGACCTTTCCCCCGATCCAGCGCCATTCTAAATTCTTTTTTCAGACACCTGATGTCGAATGTCCATGAGCAAAATACATATGAATGTCCCCCCTTGGCATCCTATAATGTTTTTTTTTAAAGTTACACAAGCATACCTCTTTTAGAAGCCGCGGCGAACAGCAGATCGTTTTCGAATATCTCGGCCGCCATCCATAACAAAGAAACAGCGGCCATTTTGGGTGAACGAACTGTGAAAGTAAGCTATTATGGCTTCTGGTCACGAGGGATAAAACGACCTCAAAGTAAAGCACTCTGTGAAAAACTATGGAAAACTAACTTTCTTACTTTGTGGCCGACGGCAACAAACTGCTCTCCATAGTTGTCCTCTATGGGGTACAGTTTTTGGATTGGACGCTTCATGGTAGAGTCCTTTCTCCTTCTAGATCCCACTTTCATATTTGCACCTCTAACATGGCGATCCGTTCCTTCTATTTGTCTCTCCACCTTCGCCAATCTCCACATTCTTCGAAGCTGATCTTCTTCATGTACAACGTCTCCTACTGCAATCCGTGTCTGAACAGCATCCTTTGAAGAAGGACGGTGTGAATCCCGGAGTTCCACCAGATATTCATCTTTCCCCATCTGCGCCATTACATCGCTGAGATGACTCATTCGCTTGGTAAGATCAGTCAATGACTGATGGGGTGTTTGGCAGCATATGGTAGTTTTGCCGGGGAAATTCTTCCACCGCACCTTAGAACACCACCGTAATCAACAAAGAGAGCAAACTTTCTACTCCAGCCCTCGAATTTCTTGTCCAGCTGTAAGGAGTTCTGTACCTCTGGTATCCAGAGTTGTTCGCTGGGAGTTGTTCTGCATTCCTTGTGTCGCTCGCACCAATATCGGAACTAGTTTTCTTGTCATAGCTCTTCACTGACGCTGTCAGATTCTTGAAGCACGTAAGCTGTAACCCGCAGAAAGCACTGAAGACTAATGTCAACGAGATTACTTATACTGGGGTCATCTTTGCTCAGGCGGTAAGAGGATGTTTTCAGGTGTTCTCGACTCTTCACTGTCATCTCCTTTAAACACTCTTCAGGTAAGTGATTAGTGACACCAATGTCACTCATGTCTTCTTGAAAATCAGCTAACCATTCGGGTCCACTACGCCATAGAGTATTTACGGCAAGCACAGCCGCATTCATTCCCCTAGATGGAATGTCTGCAGGGTTGTTGCCGCCAGTATGGCAGTACTTCCACCTTTCTACTGGAAGGATTCTTCTAATTTCATTCACTCGGTTTTGAACGAACTGTTCTCATTCTTTGTCTAATCCAGGAAAGTGCAATTTGAGAGTCAATCCAGCAAGTTATTTTCTCAAGAGGAACTTCATACTTCAAGGCTTCTTTGACTGCAGAGACGAGTCTTGCGAGTATGGCTGCTGCCAAAAATTCTAGTCTAGGGATTGCTTAATCGCTAAGAGGTGCCACTCTTGTCTTGGATGGATGACTCGATGTGTGGACCTGGAGATAAACCACAACACTTTACGCGAGGGAAGCATCCCAGAATCCATGAAGATTGCAGCGGACTATTTCCTCTCAGTCGTGGTTCCTTGAAATAGCATCTTTCTAATTCAAAGGGTTGAACTCCTTGCAGACTTGACACCCGTTTGTCCCACTTTGCTCTTAGGTCTCCCTCCAAGATATCATCCAGACGGTTTTGCTTTTGCAAAGTTCTTGGAACAAGAGTTTGAACTCCACAACTGGACAGAGAAAACCGATTGGGTCATAAAATTTTGCTGCCACAGCAGCACAGCAGCATTCCTTTTGGTAGGCATGTACTCCAAGACTAATCTGGCAACAGTACTCAGATCAAATACAAAGTTCTCATCAAGAAAGTTCCACTGAACTCCTAATATTTTCTGCTCTGGTTTGCTGTCTTCATGAACATCTCCCAACAAGGTCTTAGTTTAAGGCTGTTCGTTCTGAACCACAGATTTGCAAACCGAAATCTCTTAAGATAAGTTTCCATGGTCACTCGAGTCTCCTCCATTTACTGGTTGGAAGCTGTTGGTCTTGCTCAATCTGTCACATTCTCTTCTATTTCAATTGCAATTCTCAAGTCAGGTGCGTTTGTGACGAACTTTCACAAATTGAAACCTTCAGGTAATCGAAGCTTACTTTTGACATATAACTGGTAGGCTTCTTCATCTGTCTCCACCCGAGCTCAGATCGTCCACCTAAATGGATCTTAAGAATGTCTGTACAAATTTAGTATCCACTTCTCTGTACCTTTCCACATGGTGTTTGACAGTCGCATCGAGTAAGGACGGGCTCGACGAAACACCAAATACAACTCTGGTGAATATTAAAATGATAACTGTGGGACTTTCCTTCTTCACATGGTCAAATCAGAGGACTCCCAAGACGTCCCTGTCTTCTGTCATTCATACATTCGGCAATGCTTTCTCGATAACTCCAGTTAGTGCCTTTCTATGCGTTCGCAAACCGCAGGATTATACCCATGATTGTTTGCGAAAGTGCTGGTTCAGCGTAAAACAGTCATTTATATAGACTCCAGTTGACTGACGCGTTTGAGGCTTGTGTCATAATTATCTGGCAGAATTGAGTGAGTGTCCTTCCATTGTATGTGTACTTTGTATCTCCCTTGTCGGAAGCCGATACTGTCGATGAACTGACTGGAAATGGACCTTTCAGAGCTGGTAATTCCTAATTACTCAGCTCTCCAATAAGATCATCCTGTTGATGCTTTGATGGTTCGGTAGCACACCTGAGGACATGTGACCTGGACACCAAATTTACAGATGGATCGCTGCATTGGGTGTAGCCTTCTACAGGTCCAGATAGCACCGAACCGACTCTGGTGTTAAGGCTATGGGACCAATGTCTCCCCTCCTCACTTCTCCAGTCACAATCTTCCAGTACTGGTCGGATCCAATCAGCATATCCACTTCAGCTGGCACCGCTCCCGTTGAGTAGTCAGCTACATGAATACCGTCTAAGTGCTTGAACATGTTTTTTTGCCATGGCTACTGTTTGGCCAGCAAGTGGTTCACAGATAAGTGGTACAGTATAGGCTGACATTTCAATTTCATATCTATCAAAAAGTTTGATTTCAAAATGAACGGCATCACACGTCTGCATCTTCTTCTCTTGTGACCCAAAGGTTCTGATCAGCATGGTCTCTTGATTGTCGACAGGTAGGTTCAAAATTTGCTTCAGATGATTTGTGATATATGACCTCTGACTTCCGCTGTCAAGGACGATCCTGATATTCATGCCTTTGTCTGCAACACCTGTCTTGCAGACGAAGGCCTGGACTGTTTGCAGAAGGATTGGTGTTTTGGAAATAATGAACATAGCTACTGAAGAGTGATTACACTGCAGCTGCTGGGCTTTGCGTACTGTCTCTCTGCGTTCAGATTCATCCCTAATGCAAATACTGACTTGATAGCGGCCACTAAATTTGAAGCAATTGATACTGGAATTGCAATCTTTACTGAGATGGTTCTTCCTGAGACATACATAACATCTTCTCCTTCTTCTTAGTAGAGTCTCCTTTGTGGTTTCCACGTTAGAAACCCTCTTGCAACTGCTGGAATGAGGCTGCCTGCAAAAGCTGCAAGAATTTGACATAAAGGCTGCAGCTGTTGGTGGACCCTTCCAATGACAGAATGAAAATAATTACCAGGGGGCATAGGGATAGGTTCTCTGGTGTGACGTTTATCATATTGAAGGTTCAGCGTGATTCTAAGACGGTCCGAGGTCACCTCTTACGATTCCTGCAGACAGAAAGCCTTTGATACAGTTGACCATACTATAGTTCTGGACAAACTTGAACATTATAGAATTCGAGGACTAACGCTTTAGTGGATTAAAAGTTGTGTTACTAACAGATTACTATTGCTAAAATTGCGTTCATAACGGCGAGGATCATAGCTTCACTACATTACTATTTGTTGAATTTAAAGATCACCCCTCCACGAATCAAAGGATTTTGTGTGAAGTACCACAGGGTTCAATTCTTGGCCCTTTACCAATTTTGCTATATATTAACGATTTAAATAAAGTATCCAAACTTATTAACCTGGTATTTTTCGCAGATGACACAAACCTGTTTCTATCTCACAAAGACCCAGCTGAATTGTTTAATACGATAAATTCTGAGCTCGAGAAATTATCAGACTCCTTTAAAGCAAATAAGCTCTCCCTAAAATTTTGAAAGACTTAAGTCATGTTATTTAGACCAAGACAGAGGCTACATGTCAACTTGAAACTCTACATAAAAGACAGAGATCGAAAAAGTAAAGACGATATTTCTGTGTTTTTCTTGACGAACATTTGGCTCACATTTCTCATGTTGCAAACAAAACTTCAAAACTTCAAAAATCGATTGGAATAATCTATAAATCAAGTTTTCTTTCCAAAATTGGCTTTAACAGTTTGTACTATTCAATAGTTTGTCCTTATCTTCTCTGCTGTAATATTATTTGGAGATCAACCAAGTAACTAATCTTCGACGTCTTGGAACTTTACAAAAACGCGCTATCAGAATCATAAATAAAGTTTAATTATTCATTCCCACTTAATAAGCAAAGTCACTCTCACAATACAAGAAGTGATGATGCTTTTAAGTTACCTTTGTGTAGAGCAAATGCCAGACAATTTTCTGTATTCGTTTGCGTAATTTGTGTATTTTTCGATTTGATTTTCCCATTTGTAAGCCAATAGTTGTTTTGTTCTCTTTCAACCGTCTGTAAGCCGTCTCTATTCAGCTTTTTTGCGTTATAGATGTTACAGCACCAATGAGGAAGCCTTATTTTTATAAGCCCGATGGCTTCTGCTAAGGCTTCTTAAACACTTATTCCGCTTACTCTCTTCTTTGTATTTCTTGTAAAGTGTGTGTGTGGTAAACAATAAATAATAAAACAAAAACAAATAGGGCTTAAGAAAAGGGCCTGATTGCAAAATTTGGCTAAACTTGGGGGGGAGGGGAGAGAAAGTGCGGTATTTTTACGAGGGAAGGGGATAATAAAAAGAGATGTGTTACAGCTAAAGCAGTTTTTAATTGAGTGTTCAAAGTAATTACGCCATTATTTTGGCTTTGGTTTGCTTTTATGATTGGAGCAAAGACCTTGCGCGAACTTTTCAACCAATCAGATGCAAAACTAGACTAATCACCCTCGTTTTTCCGCGCTTGGGACCGGTTGCGTTCTGATTGGCTAGTAAAGCCAAGACATGAGTTACATAGATTTACGGTTGGATGAAAGGTGCTCCTTCTCTAGAAAGTGATTGCTTCTTTAATTACTTTGGTATTGGTTTTATACTAAAGGAAGGAACTCGTTTACAGCATACTCAGGAAACCAAAACTGATCAAGAAACAATTTCGTGCAGGTTACACACTTACAAAGAGTAGAAAATGAGCTGTTCCTTTTGCCATTTTAGAATTTTTAGCAAATGCGTATGCGCAAACTCCATATGCTCGCGTTTGACTAGTGGGTACCAAAATGTTTGTGTACCATATGGAAGATACAATGGCCACATTTCTCAAATATATATCGCGCGAAATCTTACTGTAAATAGGGCGGAACTGAGCTATTATATATGGTCCAAGGACCAACAACCTAGGGCTGGTATAATGAATCTTCGGGCCGAATTCTCAGGGGTTATCGTCATGGTACAACGCCCAGGCTTAAATGTACAGAGGTACCGCTACTGGCTTCTTTTTGTTTTAGGCATTTGGCCTCCTGCGCATGCGCAAATGCCCTGGTGCATCAATACATGCCGCGTGGGATTAAAATAATTGGTATAAAGGCCTGCGCTCTTATCTTCAAATCATCATTTCGGTGAAGGATAAAGAGATAAAGAATAACTCGTAATTAGGGTCTCTGTTGGGAAGACAACAAATACTTAATATTCCAGTTAGCAGTGATCGTTTTTGACAATATAACAAGTTCGCCATTGGTATTCCTATAAATTATGTTCTTATTTTACGGGGGAAATATGAATCTAAAAATAATCACGTCTGAGAAAATCATCACTCAAAATTAAAACTCTTCAGGGGGAGGGGGTTAAGGGAGGGAGGGGAGTATTAAACACAACAAAAGGGTTCAAAACCTCCAATGGAAGCTGCTTTTATTCATAGGTGTTAGGGCTTTGATATTGGATATCGTTTACCCCTCTCAGGCCAACGAGGGTATCATGACAATTACTCCCTTATTAAAACTGAAAATAATAATAATAATAAAAAACCTCTTGAAACACATTCTTGTTACACAGCTATAAGTGACCAAAATACTTCGACAGCTGTCAAAAGCTGCATACATCATAAATCACATGGGAACGACTTTGATGCAAACAGTCTCAGTACCAAAGATCAGCGGAGGGCCGGACAAATTCCTGGTACTTGGTTCTTGGTGCAAGGGTCACCCACAGGGTTTATCCACAGGTTACCCAAGCTCAGGAACAGCAACGTTACAAGTAATTGCGGGGGGGGGGGGGGGGNNAGAAAAACCCAAAGATAGACTGAATTTTGAATAAAAACTGCTTACCTTGCTATATTTGTGAGCCTTCTTGTCTCTTGTATGGTTTTCCCGTTGTTGTAAGTGATTTTCGCTAATTTCAGTTATAACCTCTCACTTTCTTCTGAGTAGAGAGAAGAAACAGATACAGGATACATACATGTATATATGTAAGAGAAACAGAGGGAACTAAAAAATCACAGACAGTAGCTCACAATGACGGAAAACCACAAGGAGACAAGAAGGCTCAAAAATGAATCAGGTAAACTGTTCTTATCAGTCAAAATTCAGTCATATTTGGGGGTTTCACGTACAGTTCTTCTTTCCCCTATTGTTGTTCCTGAGGTTGGGTTATCTGTGGAAGAGCTTAGAGAATCAAGACGAAGCAGTCACTGCCAGCTTTATGTCCGTGGTAGTTGTTTCTTCTGTTTATTTTCATGGAACTGTCCTGTTTTGGACTTGACTGATTTCACAAGGACTGATAAGCTACGAAAGCAAAACAGAAAAAGAAAATATACATGGGAAAGCCCATATAGAGCATACAACATGAACCAATGATTTACTCCACACAATGATTTACACAGGCCAATGTTACAAATAGCCCGTGTCCATGTTCTCACGGTCGAACTGGGATGAGCATGCAATGGAAGCTCACGAGGTGAAAATCGTTTTCATATGAAAAGATTCCCCCACATAAGCCTCCATTCTATGCTACAGTCTGCGACAAAAAGGTTGAGACACATCTCGCTCCCCTGTCCTCCCACAATGTTGTTTGGCAGGATTCGTGAAGGAAATTGCAAGAAACAATATTGAGAGGGAAGAGAGAATAGCCCAAAGTACCAAATCCGTGTATTGTGCACTGTCTCAAGGAGTTTTGTTGCAGACTGTAGTTCCAGTCCCACCATGAGAATATGAATATGGACTATTTGGTATTTTAAAAAAGATTGCCAATACAAGAGTGTACGAGGGGAATTATCGTGAATTTACCTGGGATCTTTTCTGTGGCCATGCTCTCCTGTAAATAGTAAAAGAGAGTCAAATATATTGAAAGATAAATAATTTGTCAAGGCACACAAGTCTTTCTGATACTTGGGCTCCTTTTTTAGGAAGTTATTTCACACACCTTTGTTGAGGTCATCCTGTGACATTTTTTCTCCCATTTCTCTTCTTTTCTGTCTCTCTTGTATAATCGTTTCCATGGCTTTTGTTTTCCTGTTAACAAGATACCAGTGTTATAACAATAATAATCATCATCATCATCATCATCATCATCATCATCATAATTATAACCACAGCCATAGCCACAGCCACCAGTGTTATAACAACAATAATAATCAATATAACCATAGCCTTAGCCTTAGCCAAAGCCTTAGCCACAGCCACCAGTGTTACAACAATAACCATAACCATAGCCTTAGTGCCAGAGCCATAGCCATAGCCATAGCCATACCAATACTACCAATAATAATTTACCATACAAAGCATTTTCTGTATGATTGAATATACTAAAGTGCACTTCAAATGAAACAGAACATGCTGAAAACCCCAGGTAGCAACCAGTGAAGACTTCAGTCAATATAAATCTGAGATCGGCCCTAACTCTTCGTAACAAGACTATCTTTACGGGCTAAGAAACAACCAACACAAAACACTGCACAGTCTTACACCTTACACCTACATGTATTCACAACCTCGGTTCACTTTAGTGGAATTCTCCTAACTAAGAGGCTAAGACCAGCTGGGAAGGGGTAAGAACATTTGGTTTATTGATCTCACCTGTATTGCGGATCTGAGGGATCCACAGCAAAGTGATGAGAGGTGAAGAGCGCATCAAACCGAGAATCTTTCAAGTCCATGTTAAAATCATCATCCACAATTTCCTCTTCTTTTTCTTTTCTTTTACGCCGTTTCTTTCTTTTCTTCTTTTCACTGTCCAATATTCCTTTGAGACTGAAATGCTGCCGGTCATTCTTATCTTCCATAATGAGAAGTTCCAGCTCTTCCTGAAAGAAAACCGCACAGAAAAACTGAACTCTGTGATCTCTCGATAGCATGTTCAACTTTCATCTGACCATCTCTGCTTACCTTTGGAAGTGAACAGAAACATTGCTTTCTTTCAGAAGGGAACAGAAACGTTCGCTGCTTGGCAAGATCTTCCCACAGCTTTTGTGATTGGAAATTTTCAGAAATTGCCAGACAAAAGATTCTTTGATCCAGTACTGATCTCAATAACCAGTAGATGCTGGGCCATTGGTATTAAGACTTTGGGAGATTGTTTGGTTTGTTCACCTATTCTTTTCATAGCTACATGTACATAAGGTACAGGTATCAACAAGGTAGTTAAAATGCAGAGGTTACTTTCTGTGATTAATGCCAAACGTCAAAGCAGACCCAAGTTGTCCGAATGATGTCTAATAAAATAAAGTCTCTAAATCCACAATGTACCTTTGCTTTTTTATCCTCTTCAGTTTCCATGTCTGATCGTTTTCGTTTCTTCTTGAGTTTATTTGAACTCTTTACCGCAGCATCAATTTCTTGACTGAAGAATGGATCTGACAAATCAACATCTGACGGAACCTTGTTGCTTTCGGCAGATTCTTTCCCTGATAAACTAGAACACAAAAACAAAACAATTTCAGTAGAGTGTCAGATGTCATTTACTCATTATTGCATCATTTTTGCATTGATTTTTGAAGAGATTGGCCCAAACATCTCGCCCAATAGGAAGATAGACCAAGGCTCCTCTCACACATTTTCCCACCCTTAGAGCCAACTACATTTTCTGTGCATTCTGATTGGTCTGTTTGATTGTCTCAGTCTCTTGTGATTGGCCAAACAACTTTATAGTAACAACCAATTTTACACTTTTGGTAATGGTTTTCTATGCTTGGCAGCACTTTCATTCTCCCCATGTTTGGCAGTGATTTCATTTTTCCAGCAATTGAATTCCATTTTGTACTTTTCTGTGCTTGCCAGAGAAAATCCTGGATTAGCATTCCTCAATACTCTAACTCACGTTTTGTTTAAACTGTCCTTCCCCATTCGCTTCTCTTTCATTTTCTCTTTCTTATTCTGTAGATAGCTTTCCCATGGTGCCATTTTCTTCTTCTCCTTCTCCTTTATCTTATTTGTCACCATTTCCTCTGTGGCTTCTCGCAGGCCAGGTTCCCAGGTGATCTCAAGTTCTTGCTCCCTGTGAGTCTTTTGTTCTCTGTCCTCTATTTCTTTCAAAAGTTGCTGTGGAAGTGAGCACAACTTTTGAATACAGTTTTCAGTTGAGCAACAACAACAATTTAAGCATTGCTTTGGATTCACAAAAAGCAATTTTCAATTGAGTGTGGAAAGTAACCATGTAATTGCTGAGTTGATTTTGGTTTACTCTTTGACTGGATCAAAGAACTTCTGTGAACGTTTTCATTCATTTTCCCATGCTTGCTGCTGGCAGCCTCTATTTTCTTTGCATTCTGATTGGCTGGTACAACCAAGTTGTGAACTACTTCGACTTGTGATTGGCTGAAGTGTGTATTTCCTACAAAATGACTGTGATTGGCTCTGTGACTACCTTGACAACAGTTTTACGGCACCAATTGAAAACTGCTCTATGAATGCACTTTGGCTTATAAACCTCTCACTGCATTGGTATCAATGGATATTTCTTATCTTGCCAACATGGGAATTTAAGATTAAGATTACGATTAAGATCAACGCAATAAGACTACTGTTCCAGTTGTATCTAGAGCCATCACCATGGACATACAGCTCTTACTAGGGATAATGGGAAAACGAACCTTGTACTTGTCAATTTTTTTATCCTCGTCATCTTCAGATTCCTGTTCTCCATTCACGTTTTCATTTCCTTCTATTGCCTCCTCTTCATCCGATGAGGATGCCAGATATGCCTTAAAGTCCATCTCAAGCAAGTCATCTTTCTTGAATTTTCTCATGGTGGCTTTTTGACGTGTGGCATCTGTTTCGTCCCAGGTTAGTTTGACATTTGTTTGATGAAGAGCTGACGTCAAAAACCTGAGAACATAAATCAGACTTTTTAGAGCAATGAAAGTTTTCAACCATGAGTGTCTGAAATAATAACAAAGTTGCTTTGGTTTTTGTTTTAGTTTTCACTGTGATTGGATCAAAAAACTTGCAAGAACTCTTCAACCAATCAGATGCAAATTAAAGTAAAACCCACTCTCATTTTCCAATGCTTGGTGCCAGCTGCCTTTACTTGTTTGCATTGTGATTGGCTAGCAAAACCAAGTTGTGAATTACATTAATTTGTGCTTAGCTGAAGGGCTCTAATACAGTGGGATGAATTCAAAGTCACATCCATTTCTCAATTTTGAATTTTAAACACAAAAACTGTAACCTACTCGGGTGCAGCATAAGAGCCTGAGGCTGGTAGCTCTGTGGCCACTGAGTGGGGCTCCTGTTCAAATTCTGTACCATCTGGGATGTACCTCAAATCCAGTACATTGCCACTTAGTCCAAACTCCATTCCATCACATTCTTCATACAGCACTTCTGCAGTCTCTGCAGAACAAGGTAAAATACTGTGAAGTTAATAATATTCACAATACTAAGGGGGAAATCTAAAAACAAAACAGGTGGGGAGAACCTACGCAACAACAGAAGTTCAAGAAGATGTCTGGGCAAAAACGTCCTAAGTAGCTTTTTTAGTGCGGTTGGTCATTTTGCGAAATTCCGGCCAAATTTAGGTGATGTGAACAAAATAACGAAGCAAAAGAAAAATAATTCTGGGCCCTGGGGAGAGGGGAAGGGGGGGCTGGTAAAACATTTGGGGGGCTTCCTTTCTCAGCATTGTCCCAATTTTTGGCATAATTACATGTTCTGTAGCATGGAGAGGTTCATTCCATAATTTTAGTGCAGTTGATTAGGTGGAAATTGGACGTGATTTTGTGAGATGACCTAAAAACCATGCAAAAGTCACTCGTTTTTGCCCAAAGCCTATCAAGTAAAAGGCAACAGGGTTCTCCAGCAGTGAGAGAGCTTGCTGTCCAGCAATGTATGTGGGGTTTGATCCCTGAACTTGGCATCATATGTGGGTTGAGTTTGTTGGTTGTCTACTCTGCTCTAAGAAGTTTCTTTCCGGGTACTCTGTTTTTCTACTNNNNCAGGCAAACCCCTGGGCATTTGACTTTTTAGAAAAATTTTGGGCAAATTTGCCATGATGTTGCCAGTTATTACCGTCAAATACCCCAAAGGGAAGGCCTTCACAAAGCGTCAAGTTGTGCTGTCAACGTTTTTTGAGTCTCTTTGTCACCGCTCCTAACTGTTAAAAAGGCACTCTTTTCAGCAGGAAAACCCGCATGGAATCGGGGAATGGCTCTCGAGCAAATTGCCAAGGAATGAATTATGTAATCCTCCAGCTCGTCATCCTTCTTGACAATCAAATGCCCGACCAAGCAGGCTTCGTCTTGTATCAAATTCCCCACCATACAGAGCCAAACTCACATCAAATGCCTGGAGATTAGGCCCCCCTGGAACTGACCAAGAGATTTCTTGATTTGATTTCTGGTACTCTTGTAAAGTACATTATTTTGATCTTTTGCACTCTAGAAATATTAAAAACTAAAATTAACAAATTATCATCACCATCACCCTCACTGTCACCACTAATGTCGTCACCGCTATCGCTGTTGCTGTTGCCATAACCACCATGGCAACTGTCACCACCACAATCATCACAGTCATCATTGTTATTAGAAGTTGTATCTCATGGCCATTATCGCCGTACCTGGTGTATCACACTCCATGACTGCATAATAGTACTTGAGTCTGTTTAATTGGTATTGTCGAAGTCTCTCCAATGAAAACTCTGAGCCCTGAGAAACCAATTCAATAAAAACACCACATTAACTGCATTACAAAAACCTGTAGCCTTACATCTAGCCTGTTTAAAACCCACTAGGCCTTTCGCTGTCCCCAAAACAAATTCGCTGTTTATTCTGTTGCATTTACTGCACCTGTCTCAAAGTCTTAACTTTATTTGAATCAATAATCAAATCAAAAGAGGACCTCTTGGGCCAAGCCTTTGGCTTTCTGAGGTATCGTCACCACTACAATCTAGCCCCTCTGTTTTAATGTCTTGTTCCTGTAATCTTTATTCAAATACTGAAATCTACCAGTATTTAGTATAAATCTACTAGCGTTCTATCACGAATGCCGTTCTCTGATTGGTTACGCTACTCGCTATGTATTCTGTGATAGATAGTGAGTAGCGGTTTTCAACAAAATGGCGGCCACTTCATCACATTTTCAAAGTGCTGTGTCTGCGATGAGGATATAGATAATTTACTTGTTTAGTTTTGAACGACTAGTAGATTTATACTAAAACAATTAGATTATTCGCTCTCGATTTCTATGTGTGATAGTTGACTTGGGCTGCGCCCTCGTCAACTATCACGTGATAGAAATCTCGGGCTCATAATCTAATTGTTTAGTAGAAATGCACAAATACATGTGCATACAAACCTCCATGTTTTTTTTGTCTTCAACATTTTCATTTTCATCTTCTTCATCTTTCAGCTGAAAAGGTCCAAGTGATTCTTCTTTCTTCATTTGCTCCAAGCCAAAGTCAGAGGGATAAATCTATAAATAGTCAATAAAATAGATAAATGACTGACTGACCGACCGACTGACTGTGTGAGTGAGTGATTGAATTGTAACCCACTGCTACTACACCATATTTTGTCACTCGATTCACACCAGAAGTGGTAGAAGACACATTTTCCAGATATCGTTTCCTAGTAGACTAAAGGCAGCTTCTTTGGCAAAACTGAGAAACAAAGCTAATCTACTGAGTCTGGTAAAATGCCGTTATAATAAATGCCTGGCTGCTAACAGTGCAAGCTCAAGATGAGAACCCAACCTCCAGCCCATTCTCTACTTAGCGACACAGTTGTTAATAATTATTTTGCAGCAATCAACAGTTTACCTTGACAGCCTGAATAATGCCATCCCTGGGTTTAAATGAATTGAACAGCACTGTCAAAGAAAAAAAGGAAAAACTATGGATCTCTCCAAGAAAAATACAATCTTATGTAAGCTAAAGAGACATATGGAGAGATATGAGAATAAGTTAAAGACGAGGCCCATTTGACCCACAGGGCACCCACTGCTTACACAGGCACAGCCTAACCTGGTTTTTGGAGCAAAAAGCGAGGCACATTCAGGGGAGAGTACTGACAGTTATTCCCTGGTCCCTGAAGTTTTACCCTGGGTAATCCAGTTTTCTCATGTGATAACCAGTTACCAATGAATTATTTGAATTCATTTGATTTCCGTTGTTAAGTAATATCATTTTGCTCTTTTATAGAAACATTCCATATTATTGTTGTACACTTCTCAGGTGATATATGCACTCTGATTGGCTAATTTACAGTAGTGGGCTGTATTCTACAGTATGGCCCACCTGAAATCACAGTGTGCTTTCCTTTTAATTTGATTACCAAAAGATGCAATCAATATCCTATTAACTTCATTTTCTGAGTACCTACTGTAAGTTAGGGCGCTTTTGTTTATAAAATGTAGTGGGAAAACATTCACTGTAATATACAGTACAGCACTTGAACTTGGTTAGTAAGAAGTACATGTATCTGTTATGGTTCAATTTTTTCGTTGGTTCCAATTTTCTTCAAACTAGTTTACAAATTTTAAACTAGTTTGAGAATTTTAGCCTGGTTACATAATTTCAAACTAGTTTTTATTTTATTTTGAATAGGCAGAGTGTGTTTTCAGTCCAATAGTGTTTGCCTTGTGAATTTTATGTTTTATATAGAGTAATGTATTTGTTCTCTTTTCTCTACTACCTAACAACTTAATGTACATTTGTAGATTTCATTCAAACAGTGTGTACGTGTTTTGTTTGGATATTAGTCTTAAAGTTTCAAGTTTTCTCTTTCAGGACAACGGGTTTTGTAATTAGGCTTAGGGTTTAGGGTTAGGTGTTGAGGTGTAGAGTCAGGTTTGACATTTTTATTTTCAACCAAGGGATGTTTTTCAGCCACAGTTACAGATTAGGCCTAAGCAGTGATTTATTATTTTTAGCTATGTTGATATGGTTAGGGTGGGTGTTATACTGTAAACAAAGAGATAAATAGATTAATAAAAGCGACAAGAAACAATTGCGTTGGATAGAATAGATTTATTACAAAACAAAGGAAATAAACCATGTCACTCATAACATTAACTTCACTTATTAAATAATGTAACATTGTTTGACAAAATTTATTTGGGACAAAATTGGAAATAAATCAATTGTTTTGAAGATTTGCCTGTTTACAAGCCATAGTAAAAGAGATTTCTTTGCTGTAATCAAATTGAAGATTGGTGGCAGTACACTTCCTTAACCTAGTTGGAGAAATAAGGGTATGAATTTTTCCAAATTTAGTTACTACTGAAAAGTGGGTGCTTGTAGTGGTTTGTCGACAATCTTTACACGGCTTGTTATGGATCTTTGTTCCGCATGAAATGAGCACATTTTGACGAAGATGTTGACGACCTTTTGGTTAACTTCTGCATAATTGTCAAGCACCCACTTGAATGTGATTTGTCTTCCCCTGTGTAATATTCGGCTGTGTGCCTGATGTAAAACTTGAAATAGGTCTCGCTTCGATACAACTGTTTTGTTGTCCTGTGTGACTAGTTTGTTGTTATTGAAAATCCATTTTTTTCTAGTCAGCGTTTGTTCTTCGCATTTCGTTAGTGGAGTGCATGGGTCCGATCGATGGTCATTTTAAGTCCAAGTTGGTTTTGTGTCTTCTCTCTCAAGAAATTTTTGGCTTTGTCATAGAATTCGTTCTCAAGATAACAGGTTATTTTGGAGTCCTTAGTCTTTAATTAGCTTTTTAGCTGTTCTACTTCACGATAAAATTGTTCTTCGTCTATGCAATTGTCAGAGTTGGCCATGTTTGCCGTGGTTTTGGCGGCGAGAGAGACTGGGGTAAATGTTTGGTCGATGGGGCCTTGGACTCTAACAATATTTAACGGAGTGCGGTCTGGGCTCAATTTTGATGCTACGATTTCTACATTAATTAATTTATGAGATAATCGCGTAGAGATCATTCCTGGTCTAATGGATATGAAGTTCGCCTTTGGATCGAGAGGTCCGAGTTCAAATCCAAGTGAGTGCTTAGTTCTTTCAGTTAACATAGTGAGATGGTATGGACACATAAGGAATGTCAAGTTGGGGGGGGGGATAGAAGAGGGAACAGAGG
>BLFK01000535.1:1747747-1772747 GCA_014634185.1 Astreopora myriophthalma
TTTGCTCAAGAGCCATTCCACAATTCCGCCTGGGTTTTGTTGCTGAAAAGAATGCCTTTTTCTCTTTTAAGAGTTTGGAGTGGTGAAAAAGAGACTCAAAAAGTGTTGACAGCACAACTTGATGCTTTGTGAAGGCCTTCCCGATGGGGTATTTGATTGTAATAACTGGCAACATCATGGGGAATTCGACTAAGATTTTTCCAACATAAGTCACGATTTTTTTTCCTTCTCATTGGTTGATAAAGTGGTGCAGATTTTTAAGCCAATCACACAGTGTAGAAATCACATTCGTGTAATTACTTTCAACAGTCATTTGAAAACCACTCCATCAACTAATAAAAAGAAAAAAAAAACATTTTACCATTGAATATATAAACTACATGCCATGAGGAAAAAGCATTTCACAGTTAGCTATTTCAGTACTTTGCTCTGTATCATCATCATCATCATCATATAATTTTATTTAGTAACACAGGTTTGCAGCCGATAAAGCTGATGTGGACCCACAGATTGCTAATACTCAACAAAATAATCTAGTCTAAAGTGTTAAAAAGATAAAATTGATCTAGAAAATCGTGTTAAAATAATGGCAAATAAATAAATAAAATAAACTAACATATCAATATAAAATTATCATGAAAAATTAAATATCACATTTGGCCTAGAATCAGCTACACTTTCAATAAAAAGAGTGTGACACTATTCAATTAAGACAGCGATCTAAACTCAACAGATGGATGCTTACTTTGAAGCGAGGATCTTCGGCGACACGTGCGAATCTTGGATCTACCTCCATCTTGTCTTCCACGCGATTATTTTCAAGCAGCTGACAAATTCCCCAGTTATAGTTCAACAGAAAAATTCTTCAGTCCTTTAAATATACTACAGCGCCAATCCCAGGGCTACAAGACATTTAAAATGTAAATAAAACAAACAAAACAAAAACACATGTTTGTATGAAACGTGATGCAAGAAATCGTCCAGGCGCTGCATTGGTAACCTCCCATATTGCGCAATACGGGTCAGCCCCCACCTTGTAGGGTCGGGTGGGGGTGTTTTGCATTTAACTTATCGCGCGATAAATTGAGAATTCTCACGCGACAATAAAATGTGGGTATGTCCTCTATGGGGCACAACGAGAAACACCAAATGGCCAATAGGACTATTTTGATAAGTTTAGGGATCAATCAGTATTTATATGCTGCAGGAGATGATTGGCGGGGAGAGGGGAGGGGAGCGGCTTTCTAAGAAATCAAATGCGTTTAAACTGTACACCCCTAAAAGCAATCTTCAACAAAAAGTATACCGTCATCTACATTGCAGTCCTGGAAAATGACCCCACTCCCACCCCCCACTAGTCACACTTCAATGTTGTTGCCAAGGAGGTCATGGAAACTGGACAGGAACCTGAGGTGGAAGCAATAAACAACTGGAAAGAAAAAAGATCAGAAAGTAGGAAAAAAGGAAACTTTTCTTTCTTTATTTTTGTGCAATTTTGTTGAACAAGAGGAAACCTGTCACTCATCTGTTCAAAGTCACATGGTAAAAATATATGCTATATCTTCCAAGTATTACCTTGATCTTTAAAAGTGTTCTTACCCTAACCTAGCCTAAACCTTGCATAAAGTTTCTTGTATATGGGTGGGGTAGGAGGGTGGCAGAGAAGAGGCAAAAGTTCCAGTACCATAGTTTTCACTTATAAATCCTTTCTTATTAAATTTTGTCCAGGTTTGAGAACTCAGATTTATTTCCAAGTATGTCTGTGTCACTCTCTAGAAAAACAACATTCTCAGAAATAATATCCTGTGGAACTAATATTCACACAAAAATAATACAGCTTTTTTATCAAACTTCAACCTATTACACCTTACACTTTTGGGCCCAGTTGTTCAAAACTCAACTAAGCTAATCCTAGGTTAGTAGGAACTTAACGGTAGATTTCAGTTAAAGGTAGTAATCAAGAAAGATATTCCTTAAGATTTTTGCCCTTCAGTTTTTGGACTTTTATTTGCCTTCAGCCAAAATTACATTGTGAAGGCATCCTCAAAGGAGGAGATTCAAAAGTCACTTAACAGTTCATTATGGGCTAGCATTTCCTGGCTTTCAAACAGATGGGCCTTCAACTCTGCAAGAAGAAAGTTGTTCCCATCATTTTTGTCACCTTGAAATTCTCAGAACAAACCAGAAGAAATAGTTTTATTTTCTAGTTTAAACTGGCTATCCTTCTTGTCAAAATTTTATGAGGTGTCAAACAGTGAAAATAAATAATTCGGGTGCCTTGAACACAAAGACCCCTAAGTCCAGATCAATTTAAGCTACTCTTTCCTAATACTTAAGGTCTCCTAACTTTAATTCCAAGACAAAAGTCTAAGACTTGTCTTAACTCAAGTAGGGGTCTTAGGGGTCTTGTTTTCAAATCACCCAGATAATTCTATCCTTCTAGATCAAGACGCCAATAAAATAAGTTCTGATCTTCGATATGACTTGCAGACTTGACTATAATTCCTTTTCCGTCAGAGGAACGGGAAGATGAGGAAAGGGGAAGTTACTATAATCTGCATACAACTTGGCTCTCACTGGACTGGATGAAAACAACATCATAAATTATGGTACTTGTTTACTCTTCGGACACTTAATAAATACTGTCTTGTTTTTCTGAACAAAATAGTTCTTCTGAAAAATTTTTTCTGGATCTTTCATAACCTAATAATAACCTTGATAATATTCCTCTGTGCATCAGTTGAACAAAGGCAAAGCCGATAACTGTTCACTAAAGAAAAGCTGGTTCATGAGCTACACGGGCCATTTACAGTCATGTGCTCAGTGATCAAGACCTGGCCAATGAATGGCATTGAGGCTACAGGTGACTTTGTTTCATATTGTGATACAGAAGTCACTATTTTTTCTTCAGTGTACAATTGTAAGATGACCTATTCCCAATGGATGCCATTGGATTGTCAAACCACAACTTGACTCTTTTTCACATTTTACAACACTACATGTGCTGTCTTTGTTCAAGTACCACTATGATCCAAGAAATCACTTTTTTGTTTTCCTTTGCATTTCAAAACTATGCTTATGTAAATCTCCTTAGATTTTGTTCTGATTTGGCCTAGTCAACAACTAGTCTTTATCTTTTCTTAGCTGGTGAAATTATCATTGTGAACTAATTGCCACACAATGGAATTTCACACTGAGAAGAAACCTCACTGAGAGCATTATTGTCATTGACCTAAAAAGCTCAGTTGATGCTATTGTCATAATCATAACCTTAATCACTATTGCAATAGGCGATTTGCATGATGGCGTCATTTTACTACAGAGATCTACTTATGCAGATTTTTTTACTCTCCATGGAATAACAAAACAACTGGTAAAATTTGCCTGACAATAGAAGCCACTTAATGCTTTCTGGTCTTGGTAGTAAAATGACGCCATCATGGAAATGGCCTATTGCAGGAGAGTTGCTATCCAGTGTGAACAAATGTGTCATAAATTAATATCGTAATTATCACAATCACAAGAAAAAAGAAACTTTTGTAAACTTACATTAACCAGGATTACAATGGTCTTATGATTTGGATTTTTGATTCACACTAGGTCTCAATGCTATTTACGACAACAAATACAATAATTATCATTGTGACCAGGATTACATATATACATATGATGTGTTTGTGTACTAAACTCAACCGAGACATCTACAGGGCTTGCCATCTCTTATAACTGTATAAACTATCAAGAAACTTATTTACTTTACATAATAAGACATGACAGCTCTTTTATGTCAGTCCTCGGCTTTGTACGACACCATTGTGTCAACTTTGTGAACAGTTGTTGAAAATGATCTCAGTCGCACTTCTTCAGAGTTGGCTATGATCCTTGCTTGAGATTCCTCCCAGTCGTCAGGGATGTCTTGCTCAACGTTTGTGTATGCAAGGAGATCAAATGCACCTAAAATAAATGACAAAAAATTACATGAGGCTCATAATTTACAGTCAAATGAAATGAGTTGATTTATTGCCATCCTTTCAGTTTGAAAGAGATTCAACTGTATGTACTTTTTCCTGCTACATTTTGTGTTATCTGTTTATAATTATAATAACGCTTTCCACCAACTACCTTGACTAGCCTCTGTACTATATTTCTTAGCAGTTGTGCTCTCTATTTGCAAAACTTACTGCTATCAATTTCACTACTACTTTTCGGGATCATGGCTGCACCATAGTTTTTGTGTGGTTAGATTGCAGAAAAATCTCTTTGTAATCTGTCGTTTGTAATGGAACACTTGCTACATGTATGCCATGCACAAATATCAAGAGCACAATTGAAAGATGTTAGTGATGATTGTTTTGGTACCACTGGATAATTCTACCTCATTGACAACAGGAATAGCTTAGAGCACAGAATGGCTGGTAAATACTAAATTCTAGCATAGCCTGAAAATTTTAACAGGCTTTTGCCTTGCTCTTACTTGATTACCTGAGAAATCAGTCCTACTAGATAATACTTACACTGTCCTTCAAGAAGTGGAAGGAAGGTCACACTGGCAGTTATCTGTCGAATGACATCTCTTATTTCCCTCTGAATGTCCTTTTTGCTCTTAGGTGGAGGAGGTTTTCTGTAAAATCGATAATTAAACAACATGGTAACAAGCACTTACTTGCCTGCTTGATATTTTTGTTAAAACCTACAAAATATTACACAGGGATTAAAATTAATATGAATCATTGACACTGTCTTACTGAATAGATGTAATGGCCATCTGTTCAGAGCAGTGTGCCTTTCAAAACTGGAGTGGGAGCCTTGTGGTTAACACAGAAGAAGAGAGGGCAAGACGTAAAAGTGGTGAAAAATGGGAATAAATGTAAACCTGTGATGAAAACTGGGAAAATTGAAAAGATTTGACTTTTTTCAACATTGGTAGCATTTGACACAGACAACTGCTTAAGTCAACAGTATAAAACAACTCCCTTCCAATTTCGTCTTGTTTCCTCTCTCTTTGAATGTGTTTTGTTTAATTACTAATGACAACAGTAAACAAACTTTGGTGGTTGTTTGTTGTCTGCCACTGCCTTTTTTCCTGTATTCTCGCACTGAATGTCAAACTGCCATCTCTCTAATACTTCTCCCGTGTCCACCTGTGTAATCACCATGACAACACGCTGCAGTGTATTCTGCTCAAGCCAATCTTAGGAGAAAAGAAATGTATAAGAAATAAAATCAATGTACAGGTAAAACAGAAATCCAGTTTCTGATAGGATGACTTAACCCTTTAACTCCCAGTAGTGCCACTTACAGATTTTACTCTGTCTAACGCCAGACGATTTTACTCGTCACTGGGGCACCCCTTGGGGCTGAAAGGGTTAACCACCTCTCCGTCTGATCAGAAACTATGTCTCCATTAACCCTTTAACTCCCAGTAGTGCCACTTACAGATTTTACTCTGTCTAACGCCAGATGATTTTACTCGTCACTGGGGCACCCCTTGGGGCTGAAAGGGTTAAAACAACAGTGATACCCAAAGTGAACAATAAGTATACTTTAACTTTCAGTTGAGTGAGACACGATACACGTTTGGTGACAAAGTTTGAACATTCAAGCTACTGCCTCGTCAAGGCCAGCTTGCTCCATTTCCAACAGTAATTTTTGGGGCTTTTGATGTTATTCAGCGATAAAGCATGCTAAAATTGACATAGGTTTGATGCACTCCTACATGAACAGTGCAGTGGTAGTTGATTTATCACTGAATGATATCAAAGCCCAAAAAGTACCCTTGGAAATAAATCAAGTGGTCCTTGACAACAAGAAATTACTATTTCATAGTACCTTTGAGCTGTTTTAATACTGTAGATAGGTATTCTTTTAAGTCCTTGTCATCGCAAATTAAGAGTGTCAAGTCATAATGTTGCTCCCTCTTGAAAGACTCTGAGCGATATATTCCTCTTTGGTATAATATGCTGAGAAAGAAAAAATGGATGGGCAGATGGATTAAACCCTTGAAATGCATCATGTCATGACAAGATTTCCACACTTATGCATGCATATTCCTACCAAAACTCTATTCACGCTTGTTTGTTTTGGAGGAGGGTTCGTAGGAATATGCATGTATATTTAATGTAGGGAGCTGTATGGAAATCTTGGCCAGGCCATTGAACACCTACTGCAACTGTCTTGTGATAACAAAAAAATTATGTTACCACTGTTATATTGCCACTGTATGGAAGGAAAAAAACCAAAAAAACTCCAAATAAAGCCAAATCCCAGGTGAGCATAATACAATGCTTTCCTGCACTTGCTGGAAGGCTACGTGTACCTTTAGAACAAACCTAATACAACATAATTATTATGCTAACATTATTCATTTTTTATTATTTATTTATTTACCGAATACAGCCTACACCTCAGGCTTGAGGATTATTGCAATTGGCTGTTGTGTTTAAGCGAATCTTTCGCTTTGTTTATTGAGACGTCACATTTAAGTTAAGCCTTCGCTCTAATTGCGCATTTAAAATTCTTCCAAACATTTCCTCGCGCATTTTGTGAACGTGTATTTATCTGGAAATCACGTAAAGTGCGTGATCGCGAGTGGGAAAGATATTGAAAAGACATTCTGTCAAAATGACGTTCCGAAACCAAGCCATACTTACTTGTTTATTCCAAAACCTGTCAGAAAAGATGAAAAAATATTTACTGTAGAGACCGATTACTCCAAAGCAGGGCAAAAAAGGACAATTACCAAAAAATTCCGTGACTAATTCAGCAGATCCTTTCAACGTGATGGCTTTACTATCTTGCTTTGTAGCCGCCATTTTTCAAATTACTCGAGCCGTGAAGGCTGCTGGTAAGGAAAAGCATGTTTGCTTGTTACCATGCCCCCACCGCGACAGCGGGGGCTGGGGTTGGGTCTGGGGTGGGTGGGGTAAGTTCAGCTCAGTGGCCCGTAACTGTCACGGAAAAGGTCCACGGCGATTAAAAAAAAAAGAAATTCCACGGCAAGGCAAAAAGCTAACGGCGACACTAATTACAGGTTATTCTTAAGTTCTTTGTTCTTCTCAAGAATAGGTCTATCACGGACTAAGTAAGAATGATTTGAAAATAATATAAGCCCACAGGCCTCTCGTACCAAATGATTTGGTCTTGATGGAGGGCATCTTCGCATGCGCAGACCTGAGCGTTGTACCATGACGATAACCCCTGAGATTTCGGCCCACGGATCACTTATACCAGCCCTAAGTTGTTGGTCCTTCGCCAGCTCTTTCGGATACCTATCCCTGATAGGCAGCCAGGGAGAGAAATGTCGGCCCCTAGACCATATGGGACAGATCCCTTTCGTACTCGCAGCTCAGTTCCGCCCTACTTAGAGTAAGATTTCCAGCGATACGTATCGGACAAATGTAGTCACTGTCTCTTCCATATGGTACGCAAACATTTCTTATGACACACTATACCGTAGTACATCAAGTTAAAGCATGCGCATTTGCTAAAAAAAAAAAACGATAAAATGTGAAAAGAAATCACCATGCAACTGTGTAACCTGTACGAAATCGTTTCTTTATCAGTTTTGGTTTCTTGAATGTGCTGTAAACAAATTCTTTGTTTTACATATATGTTATTGTCAGGTGCATAGTACAAACTAGCAGTTGTCAACTGACTGTCGAGAAATCAAAGCCAATGAAATTAAAAGTAATTCCAGAGGAAATACACCCTTTGCCGAACACAAGTCAAAATAATTCACGACTTGGTTTTAATGGGGCAATGAGGAGATCAACTAGCAATAGAGTTATTTCAGTAGAGTTATGACTTAGAGTTAGAGTTAACGACTGCCAAAATCCTGAATTGAAAATTTTGGACTGCCAAAATCCTGAATTCAGCATTCTGGAAAGCCAAAATTAAATGAGCCGACTCGACTCTTAAATCATGGTTTAGACCCAATCACTAAACTTTAAGCTAAGTGAGTAACCCTTCCAAAATCATGAATTCAGGATTTTGGAGGCTTAACTCTAACTCTATAAAAGTAAGTCCATAAAAATAATTAGCCGTCCCCGGCAATGAGGATTCTTTTTTTGTTTCTGGTTCAAGCGGTTTAAATCTATCTTAACCGGTGAGAATGGCAAGATTTCTGCTTCACAATTAAAAACAATAAATAAGTACCCGACTGACACAGCCTTTATGTCCAGGATTGAAAATAAATACTTTATTCAGAGTATATGGTCAAAATGATTACGACAAAGCGACTTGACCAGTTATTACGATACCATAAAAAATGATAGTACAAAATCATGTTACAAATCATTCTCTCAATTATTTACAGACCAAGTGCGTCAAAATCTTAAAGAATGATTTCAACACGTTTTATCAGAGGCACATCAATGAGTAAAAATACCAATTCATCTACCATAGATTGACCAATACGGACGTGACGTCTTAAAATTAAGATCAGTTGTATCGAGCCTTCTCATTGGCTAACGCGAGTCTTCTGATGTTGCCTAGGCAACCCGCAGCCGCCTCCTGGAGCACTTTGTCCGTGGATCCAACCATTTCAAGAAGATACTATAGGATACAAAAGACAATAATACTTACGGTATGTACATATCCCCCATACGATCATATATAGTGTCAAGCTTAGATCTCCATTTTCACGATTGAAGATGAGATGAAAATCCTCTCGCCGCGGGTAAAGTCAACGACATTATCTTTTTTTGCTCAAAAGTCGCTGAAGTTTCACAGAAAAGAGTTTTTCTATAGAGCCGTTAGCGTCGTGAACTAAAACCAAAGTAATTAGAGAGCCAATCACGTGTTCTGAATGAAATACGTCATTCAGTCAACCACAAATCGAACTGATTCATGTCTAGGCTTTTCTAGCCAATCAGAACGCAAAACAAGTAAACGCAGCTACTGTAATTTTACCTTCACGACATCACTGTTATGCATGGAAATACAGTTGTCGGGGTCTCGTGAGAGCTGATGGAGCGCACGCGCAGTTGCTCTGTGTACATCCGGGTTCTTGGATTTGAGATAGTTCACTAAAGGTGGCACAGCGCCGGCGCGGCCAAATGCTACTCGATTGTTACCCCACGTGCAGCATCTAAAAGGAACAAATCAAGTCTGCTGAGAATGTTGTATCTCAGATATTGTTGGTAAAACGCCATGCGCACACGACATCAGAGCTAAAAGAGAACTTAAGCAGCCAGGGGCCGGTTGCTCGAAGCCCGGTTAACGCTAACCATTGGTTAAGAGGTGTCAAAACCGATAGGTTTCCATGGTATTTAACCCTGGTTAGCGCTAACCATGCTTCGAGCAACCCGGGCCAGGACGGCAATGGCAACGAGAACGTCGCCTCAAATAGAAATTCGCGTTACTGTAATCACTTCACATTATTTCAACTGTATGTAGAATATGTCCCTCTTAGAACGGCATTCACTTGAGTGTCGTAAAACCAAAACCAAAGTCATTACAGAGCCAATCACGTTTCGAGGAAACACAGCCATCAGCCAATCACAAATCGAAGTCATTCACGACTTGCTTTTACTAGCCAATGAGAACGAAAAGCAAGTGAAGGCAGCCGGCACCAAGCGCGGGAAAACCAGAGTGACTAAGTCGCAATTGGTTTTAACTTTTGAATCTGATTGGTTGAAAAGTTCGCGTAGGTTTTTCAACCCTATCACAAAGCAAGCCAAAGCCAAAACGAAATCAACAGCGTAACTGCTCTCATCACTCAAATGAAAACTGCCCTACTTCCAAGAATGAAACTGGGACGAACGTCGTTGAGATTTGCTAAGAGAAAGTTATAGCGCACAAACCTGGCAATAGACTCTGCTAAATATTGACGCAGGCGGTCATCGGTCTGAGAAAAAAAAAAGGAAAATTCAAACTAAGATATTATAATAAGAAAACAAAAATACGATAAGAAACGGCGTGAAGTACTCGCTGCTTTTACCCATTCCAGCAACTGCCTCACTAGTATCTGTTTCTCATCGATGTTTGATCTTTTGCTCGGTTTTCTGGTTGTTTTGGTGATAAATTGCGCAATTCCTCACTGTGAAAAGAATGTCTCAAAAAGCGAAATGTCTTTAAGACCGTTGGGCTTCCCAACTCCGCAGTCTTTAGTTTCGTCTGTTAGCACGAGATCGACTAGCAATAGAATTATTTCAGTAGAGTTATGACTTACGAGTGAGAGTTAACGACTGTCAAAATCCTGAATTCAACATTCTGGAAAGCCAAAATTAAATGAACCGACTTGACTCTTCAATCATGGTTTAGACCTAATCACTAAACTTTAAGCTAACCCTTCCAAAATCATGAATTCAGGATTTTGGAGGCTTAACTCTAACTCTCTAAAAGTAACTCCATAAAAATAACTCTATGAATAGCCGTCCCCTGTTAGGACGTCCTACGCACGCACTGTTTGAGTTTACTTACGCTACGCACCCTTCATGTTCACGTGTTTCTTTTTTTTAATACGTTTTGTAATTTTGCTTTAAAGTTACGTTTCAAAACATACAGACTTACGAACAAGAACGATTATATCTAATGTCTAAACCTTGTCTCACCGTTGTAGCAAGCTTGGCCAACATGGGTACCACTCCATGATCGGTGATAACTGCTAAGTTTTCTTCATCCTTCGCTATGTTAGCAATTGCTGCGCAAACACTTGCCAATACCTGCAATTTTAGAGTACTAGTAATAAGACTTCTCTGTATTTCTTGCATTGCGTTATCCTCTTGATGAGAGCTTCTATCGGCCACTCTTTTTTATTGGGGGGGGGGGGGGGAAAACGTATTTCGTTGTTTCGAAATAAAATTACCATCTTGAGGACAGATTCTGGAAAGAACTAAATCAAAGCAAGGAATCATTTGCAAAAAAACGTCTTTGCCTTTGCAACCCCTAGCATTTTCAAAGAATTCTCAAGGAAAGCAAGAGGGTTTGAATTTTTTTAACTCCGTGAATTCACAACGTTGACAGACTTACCTCCCTGTCGCTTGACTTCAGCAAACTGACAATTAGTTCCAGACCTCCCACAAAGGAGCGCACCATTTCTCCGGCGTCCTAAGAACAAGCACGTTGGAACAGGACAGTTTCACAATCATTCTCAGTACTAACGAAATAGCCATCTCTGAGTTCACTTCAGCCTCTTTTTCAGAGCGGTTTCCAAGTGCAAAACATTTGTGATGGTAATTAGCTTTACTTCCTCTGAATGAAAACTAAAGGATTTTGCACTTAGACTCGCTTTGAAGAAGAGGTTGACCTGAACTCGAAAATCTTCTATTGCAGGGAAGCCAATCTAGGCGGGCCATTGTAGTTGTGTGAACATGGCGGATTGTACTGAAGAAAAGACATGCTGCTGATGGCAGCCAAAGTTTGTGTTGTCTAAGTCCACATAATTCTTATTCGCAATGAAAAATTACATTAGAGGTTGTCCCCAGAGATTATCACATTTCTGAAACTGTTCATCTCTCATCTCATTTCTCACACGGAGTAGTAACTGAATTAAGGACACTGTATGCATGGATTACAAGAAGTAACTTTTATCCAGATATGAAGACTACATGCATGCAATAGTCCAGTTTTGAATCAACCTACACTGCCTCAACCTGAAGAAAAATATTCACAAATACCAGCAAGAAAGTGTTGAATTATAAGAGAACACAACACATGGAATTGTGAGAATTCTTGCTGGTATGTTTCAGGTTGAAGTTAACCCTCGTGCATGTACAGATGCATCTTTCGTATTTTTATCCTGCGGTTTTGGTAAATTCTCGATCTAAATTGGAGGGACACTTAATGCATGAATTAAATGAAGTAGCAAGTGTTACCACTTCATGTAATCCATGCTCAAAGCATCCACTAATTCGGTTACTACTTCATGTAATACATACACAAAGTGTCTTCTTCATTGAGTTACTACTTCAGGTTAAACATGCACAAAGTGTCCCTAACATTGAATAACTACTTCATGTACTCGATGCACAAAGTGTTCCCTAACTTGAGTTACCACTTCATGTTATACATATACAAAGTGTCTCTCTAATTTAATTAGTGCGTCATGTAATACAAGCACAAAGTGTCCCCCAATTCAGTTACTACCTTATGCAACAAATGCATTAAGTGTCCCCCAATTGCAACCCCTGCTGTACACAATATATTTTTTATTGCTGCAATACACATACCTTAGCATTTTCAATGCAGGGACAAATGGCCCAGGCTGCACTCGACTGCACCTGAATCAACAAAATAACATGACTATGATAGAAAGAAAAAAAATACACAAAATGCTAATTCTTTTGATCCATGCTAGAATAGGAGTACTCAGAATATTTGCTCAGCAAGTTCTTTTGGGACCTGAGATTCTGAATATACATATAATTTTTAAAATCTATTCTTCAGCTTATTCTCTTAATCCTAAACCGAAATAAGAATAAACAGAATAGTCTAAGAAGAGCGTGCCCAAAGGCTTCGTGTTTAATTTTTTGTTGGTTTCCTAACAACAGACAGTACCATAGCAATGGCATCTCTGCTGCTGAAACTGGGTAACTAAAAGGTGCAAGAATGACAATGTAAAGATGAAGAGCACACATATCTTCCTCTCCACCCAGTGGCTAGCGAACCTCTTCTCTATCTTAATACAAGGTGAACAGCTTAAACCAGAGATTCCCAAAACACTGTCGTTCTTTTTCAAGTTTCTAATCAGGTTTGCATTACAAAAAGTTTAAAAAAAAAACGCTAACAAACCTTGGGGTTGTTGGACTTAAGTAATGACCACAGAAGACGCACTCCATCAAGACGATCTATGATGCTGAAAACAGAAAGAGAGAGAGCCCACGATGAATTAAAGATACATTGGGCAACCTAAAGGACTAAATAACATTTGTAATCTGTTACAGTAAATCTCTTGATATGACTCACATGAAAGAGTATTTTGTGCACCAACTCAACTTCTTGAAGAAAACAACAATGACTTTACAGACAAAAACATTTTTGAAGTGATGTATTTATCGAAGGCGATTCAGGACTATAACTACTTCTCAGTTCTGCCAAGATACCGGAGACTCGAGGGAGATGGACCATTAAACTGGGTTGAAGTGACAATATACGACCTGCACATATGTCATTCATACATAAAAATACTGTTCTCCAGACATACAGTTTGGGGATGGCAAATTGAATGACAATCAGCGCTTTATGAATGCATTCGTCATGCAGAATCTCTTGCTTTACCACCAGGCCTCACTTTAAATGATGTGTAGTCTCACATAGAATAACATGAATGCATCCACAAATTGAGTGCATATGAAGAGGAAAGTTGTTAAAGGTTTGAAAAGAATTTGTAGGAGGAAGGCTTCATGCGATGAGATTTGTACTCTGACGCAATCGTGCATGACGCCTACTCAGTAGTGATTTTGGTAAAAAGGAAATTATCAGTGACAAAACTCCAGAAAATAACTAAATGCTTTAGTCTTTGGGCATAAAATTTGTTGAGCAACTGTTCATAATCTTTCCGCTAATCTAATCCACAGAACTCGCAAATATCTTAGGACATGTGTGGTTAATCGTACCCTTGGTTGATGTTGGGAGAAAGGACTGTGGCATTTGAGAATGAGATTGACTTTTAGTTGATTTTCCCTCTAACTATAACATATACAATCACTACTCACGCCATGTTATCAGGCTCAGTTGCACAGGCCCCCACTGCATTGGTGACATTGACCAAGAGAGCCTGGTTTGTACTGGTCAGCAGATTCACCAGTGAAGGTATGCCTCCTGCTTTCCGTATGGTGGTCCTGTTGGCGGGGATTTGAGCGCACTCGCCTAAGGCACCCACCACGTTGATCAACACCTGCAGACAGAAAGAACCGCTGCCTACTAAATAATTTGCCTCCATTACTTAATGTTTCAAATTATGTTCCTCATCAAGATGAAAACAAGCTTGGGCTACGGCGGGTGAAAGGCCATGGAGAGCTTAAGTAAGCTACAACGAAGGTAACAACAAAAAAAGCGACAGAAACAGAAACAGTGGCTTGGCACAATCTTCAATTGCGTTTTACATTTTCATACATTTCTTTGCAGTTCTCTGTTAAACAACAATGTGAAATGACCAAATTTAAGGTTCTGTGGAAGATGTGTGCACAAGACGATGAATTTTCTGCTTTCTCTATACACTTCAACGGCATTCATACCAATTCAGTTCCTGGACAGTTAGCAAACTATTTACAGTCTGAACGAGTTGGAATCATCCTTGAAGTGATTACAATAACCGGAATCTATACGTGATAGATACACATATCTTGATACATATAGGGTATTTACAACAGTGGCCAACTGTAGGCAAGCCATATAAATTCCATACAGCTCTCCTGCTCATATTGTATCTGACTTGTAAAATGAATTCATCATACAGTAGCTTCATTACCATCTTGTGTCCAAATTAAGTAATCCAAATTCTGTAATTTGGATACAGAATACCAATTACAGTAACACTTGAACTGTGTCAGGAATTACAGACCTGATACCTGGTCCCATTAACCTGGATACTGAAAATTGTGTTTCTATTGGCTGTCACCTTCATGAATGATTAATCATTTTCTTGTTGTGACGCTGAAATGGCACGCAATTTTGAGGAAGTGGAAGGAACTGAAAGAAGCGGAAACAAACAAGACCTGGATTTACCATGATGATATTACTCACCTCCTCGGGCTGTTCGTTGAGCAAAGATACCAGCTGCTCGATGGCCTTCAGTTCTTGAAATCTACAGACATAAATGAATGGGAAAGTAACTCGCTTTGTTCTTTTTCTGTTACATTTCCTCATTTAATGCATACGACACAAGCATAAGCACATGGACAACAAAACAGTTACTTTGTGTAAACCTGGGCAATGAAAGCACATTGTTCAGACCCACAGAACATACACAGAACAAATGAACATTCCAAACATTCTGTGTATTCTTATTCCGGAATAGTCCAAAGGAATGTACCCTAAATCTTGGAAGCATTTGTCTGTCCAAATCTGCACTGATAGAACAAACGTCGCAGACACTTTGCTCACATAAAAAGAGACTTTTTGTTAAAATAGATTGCCTGAAGGTCAGAAATATTTAATCTCACCTTGCTACATTCTCCCGACTGACGGAACATTTCCAAATAGCTCCTGTAGCAGCGGCAAGTAACTCTTTATTTTCAACACTGAACGATAAAGACACCAGGGGGTCCAGGCCTCCGTACTTCCGAACAAGGTCACGGGTTTCATTGTCCTCAGCGCACTGGAAACGGGTAAAAGGAAAAAAAATTACAAGCCAGGAAAGGTCTTAAAGTCTTCTTTTGACTAAGCTAAATATCAAGAGAAGTTCTTTAATAACTGGCTCATGACCTCGTACTAAAAAATAGATTGAAAACAATTATGATGGACAGAGAGCCATTTATGGGGGATATGTTCTCATACCTCACCCTCTCTTGTTCACACTAGGTCACAACTCCCTTAGTTTGTGGCTGCATCACATTTCATGTGTCTCCCATACTCGCTACACAGCTTAACCTCTCACAAATGAAGGCTTAAGTGTGAAACTCACCTTGAATATTGCACTGGCACAATGCATTTGGAGCTCTTGGTTTTCACTCTTTAAATTTCTCACCAGATCCTCAATCATGCCTTCAGTGCGAATTGCAAGCCTGTAGCTTGGCTGAAAACAAATCACAAATAAATAACAAGTGCATTTGACCCTAAAATCACTTATGTCCAGGACTGTACTATTACACGATGCGCACTCTCTATGACAAACCTCACCAAGTTTATTGACTTTGTGACAGTGTCACGTAACTGGTGTGACTTCATTGTGTGACAGCAGAATTTTTTGTACCAACCTCTGTAGCACACTCTTGGAGTGTCCCCACAACAGGAATGAGCATTGCTTCATTGTTAGACTTGAGCAATTGTGCTAAGAGCGGTATTCCGCCCGCTTTGCGGATGGCTTGTTTGTTTTTGGTGCTTTTGCTGCAGCTCCACAGTGCCAACGCCCCGCAACGAGCCACATCTGCTTCCAGATCTGATGCATTCACTAGCGTTCCACAGTCCAGGAGTGACACCTGTCAACAAAAACATATGGCAATGTCATTTCCGTCAACAACAACGACAAACATGCTTTGACATTGATGAATGGCTGCTCTGGAGGGAAGTTATGAAACCATGACCCGAAGCGTACAACTCCCATGTATTTGTGTCACAGTGTTTTCACAGACCGAGCCATTTATTGATTGATTTTTCCCATGAGGTTAGTCTCCGGCAGGAATCTTACCAGCCAATCATAAGTCTTGCATAGTTCAGTTTTTGGACACATGCAACCTCGAACTGAACTTTTTCCAGGAAAAACAAGTCTAAGAATAGCTCAGTCTGTGAAAACTCAGGGTCATGCTCCCAGAATGGGGGTTGTACACTCCCGTTTATGGGCTCCTGGCTCTGGGTGGAGTGGCAGAGCTGTGCATAAAGAGAGTCAGAGTGCAGTTGGTGAGGTGGTGACTTGGGTGTGCATTGGCACATCAGGGTAGATCTGGTGGGATGTACACGGCAAAGGTTGGGTGCTTGTGCATGGATGGGTTTGGTTGGTGTGGATTGGGGTCCTGAATGGGTGTATTTGGAAAAGGAATGGGTGGAGTGGGAGGGGGCTGTAGGAGGGTTGTGCATAAAGAGGGGCCAGTGAAATTTTATTTGACACCATCATTGCCTGGTAGGAATTTTAAAAATATTTACGCCGAATTTGGCTAGATGAGGGTGCAAGGCAAATGTGTTGTGTGCATAGCAACATACTGTGATGGACTGCCAATAAATAAAAACATCAACTAACACAATGCGAAGTGGTCAAAGACTGTCTTTTACAAACCAGTTTTCTTATCCCACCATATTGTCTGACAGTGCGTCTTGCTCTTCTGAACTTAGCCACATGAGCGATTGTCTCTGCTGCTAAACACTTGAGCTCTTCATTGTATCCGAGCAGAAGTTTCACCATGGTCTGTAGACCTGCCGAGAGCACAGCAGTAGAAACAGTTACAAAATGAATAAGTTGACTGGAAAAAGTTCACACAATATTTTTTGTTACCTCCTAAATCAGCAATGGCCTTTCTTATGAGGGAGTTTCTTGAGATCTCTCTAAGGATCTTCAGAGATCCAATCTGCATAATGATGGAGACAAAGACAAAGAATTACTCTTACGACATAACCAATGCAAATTGCACTGTCATTGGTCAATTGAGCATTTACTATTTGCCCATGGCTGCATGCTGCTGATGTTCAAAAACAAATGGTAAATGGATGAGCGTGCACTACTGAGTTTTGGCTGCACTTGGGAGTTTGCTAAGCACTCAACTAGCTGGAGTCGCTCTCAGTGACCAGCTTGAGAAGATGCTTTTGCTTTTCTCGTGCTTAGCAACCTCTTACATGCCCTATAACTTGATAGGGAGCTTAATTAAAGGCATTTCTCAAAACAAAGGCATGTGAAAGCGGCCTTGACAGCAATTTGAGGCAGGGTTATGTGACTTAAGGTTGCCATGCATACCTTGCACTTGATTTCATCAGTTTCCAGTAGATTTATCAACACTTCTAGTCCTCCAACATCCCTTATGGCCAGCTGACAAGTCTCTTGCTGCAGATTAAAATCCCTCATGGCACACAGGGCTATGATAGTAGCTGTCTGATTTCCACTCTGTAATGAAACAATCGCACAAGTTTACAATCAGTGGATTTTCAGGGTTAAGGCTGGTTTTCACAAGCAATGGAGTTGTCAGTGAAGTCGAGAAATTGCTTTCGACCAAGCCAAAGCAAACGATGGAGTCATGGTAAGCCCGATGGAAGTGGAGTGACAAGGATCAGAAAGTTTCCATTTTCTTCCAATCCTGCTTTTGACTCTGTTGCTTACGATCCAGTGAAAACTAAATTCTAGGAGTGGCAAGCAGAAATGAAAGAATAAATCAACCACAATGCTCATTCTAGTGCACGGTGACTGGTTTATCCTTCCGCTTCTGCTTGCAAATCTGACAATATAGTTATTATTTGATGATAAGTGACGGAGTTGGAGTCAGAGCCTGAGTCGGAATTGGAATTGGAAGAATTGTTTACTACTCCAATGTTTGATTTTCACTGGATTGTAATGCTGTACTCCATTGTACTCTGCATTGCCAGTGGAAACCAGCCTTAAATAATTAGTTAAGTTCATTAGAGCAGTTTTTGATTGAGGTTAGTGAAAACAAAACCCAAACCAACAAAATGCCATTTCTTTAGCCAATAACTGACACAGACAAATTAGACGAGCTAATCAAAATGCAGCCAACCTCAAGCAAAGGAAAATGCACCGTTTTGGTTTTTGCTTTTGACTGGTCCACAATGTGGTGTTAGGTTTTCAGCTGACCAATCATAGTACAACTGAAATGGGGCCCCAAAATAATTGTGAAACTTTCTTTCTACGTCTGACTTAAATCCTCTCCACTATGTGACTTTCCCCTATCAGTGGCGCAAGCATGGGGACAGAATATTGATGATACATGCTACAGCAAATATCTAAATAGATGGCTGTTTCTGCTAGAGCATAAACTGTAGTTAATGTTTAGTTCAATTGACATTGTATGATACTGCTTGCATCAGCGAGTGCACCAGCGCTTGCAACAACTGTTTCTTTTGCTTACGTGCCCGATCAACACATGTGTTTTTGCACCTTCATTCATTTAAACCAATTAGATTATTCGGTGACACGTGCAGCCGATCTCGCCAGCTAATCAAGATATGCAATGTCTCCCCATACATGCACATTTTAGCACATCTTATCTGAGAGTTCCCCATTGCATTCTCGACTGCTAGGCAAGTCTTTTTCCCCTTCCACCCTCTTCATGTGATCTAATAGGGTTATCCCCTTGGTATTTAAATAAGGTAGTTCTTTCCTACTAATGTCTTATACATATATATGCCTTTTGTTGTCCCATTATCACTTTGTCATTTTTATTAAAAAATGATTGTGGGATAAATGTTTGACAGCGCCAACCCTTCAGTCCCACACTGAACCGATGAGAAATGCTCGGGTGAGAAATGGTGGTACATCAACTTCCCCTTGCTGGCCCAACTTTCCAGGAGCTTGGCATAGGTACATGCTGCTCAGGGCAGCTGGACTCCGTGCATGGCCAGTATGACACTCACTGACACTAGCCTAGCCCCAGTGACTGGCCTCGCAGTGGCAGGCACCACTTGGGTCCTGGATGACATTTTGTCCCCAGCCTTCTCCTCCCACTAAGGTTGCATGTTCAGTTGTGTGTGACATTAAGTAACCGTTCATCATGACACAGAAATGTTACTAAGGGCCTTACTTAACTGAAGCAAAAACCATACCTTCAGGTATTTTACCAGTTTTTGTATCTGCCAGTATTCTGATGGGAGATCAGCATTGGACTCCTGCAAAACAAAATGCACAGAAAATTGTGGATCACTTTCTCCTCTGGATTGACAACAAATGCAATGCACTCATTTGGACCCACTTTTAGAAGGGGGGAGTGAATGAGGGAGTGAGGGAGTGAGGGAGGGGGGAGTGAGGGAGGGAGGGAGGGAAGGAGGGAGGGAGGGAAGGAGGGAGGGAGGGAGGGAAGGAGGGAGGGAGGGAAGGAGGGAGGGAGGGAGCCAATCAGAGGCAAAAGCTGCAGGATGCATGTTTTTTTCTTTGCATTATGATTGGCTCATTTGACTGTCTTAGTCTGTCCTGATTGGCCTATGTAGTTACTTTGGTTTTGGTTTTGCAACACTCAATTGAAAACAGCTCCGACAAGTTTTCGTTTCATTGGTATACTAGTTGCTTGGCAATGGGCGAAGGAACAACTGAAAGGGAAATCAGAATCCCAGGCAGGAATTGAACCTTCATAACACCAGTCGGCTGCTTGAACCACGGAGCTACAAGAACTCCTGGGTAGCCAGGTCTTTTATCCACGTTCTTGTGTCAATATGATTGAAAGTGATAATCCAAATATTAATAGTAGCGGGGATCATTCCTGCATGGGAATCTGATTTCCTTTTCAGTTGTCCCTTTGCCCATTGCCAAGCCACTGGCATGTAATCTTTCTCACAACTACATTACACCATCACCATTATTAATAGTTGCAGTTTTGGTTCTTTGTTATGTAAAACAAGATTAAGGCATATTTGAGAAAAAAATCTTGAATTTGCACAGTACAAATGAATGTCAATATCATTATCATTATCGTTAACATTATCATTATAAAAGCAACTGTTATTCTTTTAATTATTCATGTATGATGGTGAATAAATTGAATTTCATACAGTATATTTGAACTGCTGATATGTAATGATTTCATCTATTACTGAATAGAAGCACTCTCACAGTGGAAGTGATTTGTTAAACAGACCTGTCTTCTGTCTTGGCTTTCTTCTTCTTCTTCACTCTCTGATGAACTTTCACTGAAGTCCTCGTCCATCTCACCCCTCCCCTGTGAACGCACTGAAATGCGACCTAATTTTCCTGCCTCTCTGTAAAGTTAAACAGGCAGCATAAGTGACTAGAAAGCAGTCAGACTACTTAATAACTACTTTGGGTAGCAGGGTTAATGTGGTGGTGAGAGCGCCCTTCCATGGTTTGATTGTGAGACTCTGCATCATCTGCGGGTTGAGTTCTCTGCTCTGTTCTGACTGGGTTTTCTCCAGGTACTCCGGTTTTCCAGCCTCTTCTTAGAAACCAACATTTGATTAGATCTAATTTGATTTGGTTTGATTTGATTTGATTTGTAGTCTCCCCAATTAGTAGAGCACGTCTGTGCTAGGCTATAGATGCTTGAGACTTGAAGTCGTCGTCATCATCGTCATCATCATCGTCATCATCATCATCGTCATCATTATCTTCCCCTTGCCTTAATCAAGTGTTCCGCTAACTGAGCAAGCATCTTACACTGTACCTGCTTTTTGTTTGTCGAGATGCTGGTTTCTTATCTGGAGTTGCTCTTCCCTTCTGCTGGTCCTTTTTGCTAAAAGATATTCATTATTAATATTAGACAACGAAGCAGAGTGCTTGGTTGATGACTCCAATTCTCAAGGTTTTGACGGCCTAGGCTCTCTCTTGTGATGGGTCACCTTTCATAGGCTTGAATTTAACCTTTCAGACCTACTGATTTATTCCCTTTGTCTTGATTCCTTTTTTAACACCAATTTGAGGGTCACACAACAGAGGGGGGTTCAATTTAAGGGTGCTGCTTTAACGTCCCACAGACGGGTTATCAGACTGAGCCTAAGGTTTATCATCCTTATCCAAGAAGACTAGAAACTCTAACCATTTGCTGTCAATGTCATTACAAAGGCAGCACACTCTCCTCAGTTATTTTACAGATGGCAAGTTTTGGTCTGGACAGGCTTTGTACCCACCAACTCCCACATGTTAGTCTGGTGGCATAACAATTCACCCAACAGATTTTTCCTTCAATTTTTACCAGTTTTGCTTTGTTTGATACTATTTTTTTGTTTTTTGTTTTAAAACACAAGGGCTGTCTTTCTCTACAAAATCTGTCAGTTCAACACAAAAGCCGACATTTCTTACACCTTTTTCATTCTTAGTTTTTCATGTAATTTTAACTCAATCAAAACTGAAGACTTTTAGTCCATAGAATCTCAATTGTACATCAAATTTATGTTAACAGTAAAACTGGAATAAAATAAAAGATTATAGAAACCTGTAAAGGACTCTTAAAGTGCCCCTAGACTCACATTTTTTTTATTTGGCAAAAGCAAAATTTCAGTGCCATAAAAAGCATATTTTGCCTTTACTCCTTGCAATTTCAATTTTAATAGGCCACATAATATAAGTTGCTTAAGGTTGACGAAATTGGCAGTCATTTGTCCGTTGGGCGTGCTAGTGAAAGGCACAGGTTTACGTTATATCTTGAGATGACTTCACACATCGCTTCGCATTGCAGTTTTGAAAGGATTTTGCATTGCAAAGCAGTTTGTGACGTCACCTCAGGATTGACCCACGCCTCTCACTAGCATGCCCATGGGACAAATGACTGCCAACTTTGTCAACCTTAAGCAAGTTCAGTATCCTATTAAAATTAAAAATCACAAGGAGTAAAGGGAAAATGTGTCTTTTACAGTGCCCTAATTTTGCATTCGCAAAATAAAGTAAAGCAATTAGTTTAGGGACACAAAAAAGATCATGATCTACGGGTTGAAAACAGCATTAGGATTTTGGACAAAAATAGAATGGAAAAATCCAACTGTTGAAGTCCTTAATATTAAATTTAAACACATGAAACAAACAGCACCATACTTACCCCTCGGCTCCAACCAAATCTGCCCCAAATTCAATGTTAATGTTTCTCCAGCGTGGAGAAGACTCAAAGGACTTTTCTCCTTTGGCTGCTTTCTTCTTTGGAGTCCCTTTAGTGGTTTTTGGCTTGCTAGCAGCACTAAACAATAGAAAGAGAAATCAAAATAAACACATACCCAAGCCTACAAACAACAGTCAGTTGCTGGAGAAATCTCTAGTAAATTTGAGGATTACAGTGGCAATAGTTTGCCTTGGTAAAGGACAGACTGTCATTTCTAATATGGTAAAAACTTGACTAGATAGCATGATTTTTCCTGATTGTCATCATGAGAAACAATAGTTAAAACAGAATTGAAAACGAGTGAGCTAGTGTAAATGAAGTTAGTTTGAACTGTTACTCTCTTTTATTTTTAATTCTTCAAGGAAAAAAATTGTCTGACCAAGAATAATGGCATTTTGCAAGGCCAAATCTTGACCCTGGTGTGGGAAATAACATGCTTTATTATTCACCCATTTGCCAGCTTCCATAACTGTAAAAATACAAGTCTTTTGCTTAAGCTCTGGTTACTAATTGATCACTCAGCTACACAACTTTGCCACAGCGGACTTTTTCTTCAACACAAACTACTGTAACAGTTTTAAAATTGAAAGATAGCTCACTTCTGTTTGTTTTTATCCTCTACACCATCTGCAGCTTCATCTCCTGCTAAAACATTGCCTTCTTCTTCCTTCAAAGACTCTTCAATTTTGTCAGTCTTGTCTAGTTTCACTTCTGTTGAACCATAGTAGGCAAACTCCTGAAATAAAGTAAACAAGGCATGGCCGTGTGAGAACACAGCAATTTCTTGAGCACCTATGTTTTTATGTCAGCCTAAGCGAAAGAGGGACTTCTTGTAGTCTAAGGGTGCATTTTTGGGGACTGTTCTGGAATAGGAATAGACAGAATGGTCGGGGTTTTGGGGGGGACTTATTCCGTTTTCAGAATGAACAGAATAGCAGTCCGTTCATTCTGCTCTTGATAGCAGAATGACCGGAATAAATAGAATACGGTTTACTTGGAATACATAGAATATGTGTTTTCTTGGCATTGTTTTGGCAAGAAAATTGTGCATGGCCGCCAAATGCCACTCTCGTCGTGTCCAGACTATTCTGAGTGTTAGTTCTCAGGTCACCTCTGCAAGAGCCATTCTTGGTGCAACACCATTGAAGTCCTCTACACCATCTGCATCATCTACCAGTTACAGTCCTGAATTTTTTCAGGCTTCTCTTCTCTGCATTCATAACTGCGAGGATCATAACTTCACCTGATTTCATATCCGCAGTCCAATATATGACTCATTTCATATATAATTTCATTAAAAAACCATTCCGTTTTCGGAATACGCATGTTTTTGGAAAACCTCATTCCTTTTGTTCCGTTAATCCTAAACCAGGATAGGAATAGACAATAGTCCCCAAAAAATGCACCCTAAATTTCCAATGACAGCACACACTATACATTAGCTATGTTATAAAGCTCACATGGGAGATCTAAAATACATGTACCTTTTGTTCAATTGCTGAAGCAAACTGGGGACTCTTAGCCTTAACAAGTGCCACAAGTGTGGGGTACATGTCTCCATCTCTCTCATAGTTTACTTGACCTTCTTGTGTCAAGCCTTTGTTCTGAAAATATCCTGCCGTGTTTGCAGTGATGGTCAGCTTGTCAGTGTCAAAAGGCTTCACGTCTAAATAGCTGATATCACCGTGAACCTGCTGCCAGGGAGGGGCGTGGCACCCATTGCTGAACTGGTGATCTGCAAGATGGAGGGCGGAATCTGAATGGGTCTCTGGTAATTCAGGGTCTTATAACTGTATAAGTGACCTTCAGGTTTGACCTTTGTCTGTCTCTGTCGTCCATTGAAGCAGCTAACAAAATAAGGACGATCTGCCTTCTAGGATTTTCCAAGCTTCCTCCAAGTAAACAGCCCGTCATTTTCCAATCATTTATCAACTTCCTGTGTTCAAGTGTGCTGTAGTGAGTAGCTATGGCTGTAATTACCACATGAAAAGTATAACCTAAAGGAGGCTGACACTGTATAGTGTCTTTACAGCTACAACTCACCAAGAGTCCATTCAATGTACTCCAGACATTTGCCTTCTTCCCCAGAAAATGATTTCAAGAGTTCGTAATCAGCCTGCGGATAAATAATGTTAAAATAATTGTTACATACACCTGTAAGGTCTCTCATTTGATGGACAACAAAAGCGATACTTGTTACATTCCAAATACTGGAACTGTAGGCAACAAAAGACTGATGCTGAACATTTATTACCTGTACAGCACTTGGGCTCAACCTGACCTCTCTGCCAAAAATTGGAGGAAAAATCACAAAATACAAAGTTAGAAATTTAACTACTGCATGACTTTTTATCATTGCATATGTATGTGCATTGAATATGAAGCATTTAATTACACTGTTAAAAAACCTCACAGGATCTTTGAGGATCCTTAAAGATCTTCATGGACCTGCTAAAGATCCTTAAGGATATTTCAAAGATCTTGTGAGGATCTCTTAAAGATCCTTGTGAAAACAAGTACAAGGATCTTAACAAAGAGGATCCTTATATAAAGATTTTTAAGGATCTTGGCAAGTATCCTTAAAGGTCTTTGGCAATATTTCTGAGGAACCTTGGAGATCTTGGCAATATTTCTGACGATCCTTGAAG
>BLFK01000535.1:1780247-1789493 GCA_014634185.1 Astreopora myriophthalma
AGAATGAAGTGATGCTGAGTCTAAATTATGTTCTTTCTTTTCGTGTCTACCTGTATCTTTCCCCATCACATCAGTGTACGCATTCTTCTTAAGCGCGATAACCTTGTCCGGGAACACCAACGCTAACGAAATCTGTGCTATCATGAGTCCGTCTGTGGACAGGTCATCGTCTGTGCCATCGCCTGTGCTATCATCAGTCTACTTCAGTTGCCATCGCCAGTCCCGTCTCATTTACAAAGAACAGGTGAGTACTCCTAGACTATGCGTTACAGCTAGCTTTCCGTAACCCTGTCCTTGGCTTTTAAATCCGGCCACGTACATCTTCACACAACCTGCCATTTCTGCGGTGACGGATTTTGACTTTGCGTATCAGTGACATCGCTGTAGGATGTAGCCAGTGAGGAAGAAGTCCATGCCCTAGAGCTGCTCCGGTCTTCATATCAATGCAAAGAAAAGTAAGTACATCATCTGTGGCTAGGTTCTTTCATGTCATTTTACATGACAAGATGGCTGCCTACTAGAAGCTCTCGACGACCTTAATGCAAGTATCTTGGAGCTTGGATACTTATCACTGGCAAGGCCTCTACGGACGGGTGCAAGACATCGACGGTCAGCCAAGAAAAGTTGGACCGACTCGACGGTTGTTTTACACGTCACCTTCGCGCACAGTGTGGATTGGGCAGCCAGAGCTCGCAACACCCAACTCCATGGCAACGGCGTCGTCCCCTCTGTTAGCCGTATCATCGCCAAAAGAACTCTGAAATTCGCTGGTCATGCTTCGCGAGCCACTGACCAACAAATTCATGACAGGCTTATTGTGGGAACCAAACCCGAGCTCAGAAAAACTGTCACACTCCAAGACGCTTTGCCACTATTCGTGCGCAACCAAACAGACTCTCATGTCGAATATTCAGCAATGGAAGAGCGTCTGAGACACGGACGACCGGAAACCCGGTCGACACAATAGATGAGGTAGGTAGGGGGGAAGCTCTGTAGACGTCAATCTTGATGTGCATCCTCTGTTTGTTGTAAAACCGACATAAGCTTGAGCATACATATAACCATAAGCTTAATAGTCCTGAGGTCAAGTTCTCTACGAACCCTTATATTTGGCGATCCAGTTCACGTTATTTGAGAGCTTTAGCAATGAGGACGGCAACAATCGCTCTGCACGTGCATTTTACATTCTGGTACATCTATTTACCGTCTTCTGCGAAACAACAACTTCAAATGAACAAAATCCGCGGTTTGGGGAATTTTTCATTCTCTGCCAAACCTGAACGCCGTTCACACCGGAGTTTTATTCTTGGATGACACACACACGCGTTTTACAAATTGAAGGGGTCGAAATAATCGTGAAGTAATTACAGCCGGTTACGCGAATTTGTACATTGAAGCGACGTTATCATTGCCGTTGACGACTTCGTTGCTAAAGCTTTCTATTGTTTTTCCAAGGACGCCAAGGATGAATATTCTCAACGCACATGAAGCACGAGTTTTTTAATGTTATCATTAAACCTATTACTTTCAGTTCACTGGGGGCTTTCCCTTGACAATTTTGACGCGGGACTGCTTCGCCGAACAGAGCATTTCAGGGCATCATCCAAATCGTGGCATATTTTTTACCAATTATTTTGAAGAGTGTTGAATATTCACTTGAGTTATTTGATCAGCCTTGCACCCAGCTGTATTGGTTCAGGCGTTGACATTTGTTTCCTGATCCAACGAATGGCTAAAAGACTTCTTAATTTAAGAGAAAAAAACATATCTGCATTCTCGACCTTAAATCAAACTTTGCAGGTTCCATTGCCAATTGGCGAAGAGAATACAGGTAGCGCTATCTAGCTGCTCGGCAAATTAACATTAGTTCAATGCACCGTGAGCTTTTTTAATTTACTTGTTTTACGATGATGTGTTTGCGTGTTGGCCTTCTCATTCAATTGGCAAATTGGCAATGGTGCACGTGGCGAATGAGCCTTTCTAAGTTTAAGCTTTTAAGATGTGTCACAGGAATTATTTGCGCTTTTTGTCTGTTTTCGTGAATTGTATTTTCTACTTCTTTTTAAATTTTGCAATCTTTTGACATGTCTTCCAGAGAAACGCAAGCGCTTGGGCGCGTACAGGTACCTACGCCCTTGCCGGAACAAAGCGATTTTTTTTGTGCTGTTGTATTCCATCTTTTCGTGTTTTTGAACTAAAGCAATCCACTTGGCTCATGCCTTTTTTTGGTTACCTGTTAACAAGCTCACAGCAAAGTTCAGCGCAAAGAAATAGAGGAAAGCTCCAAAACCTTGTATTAACTATGATTCATTTCTTTGAACTGCTCCTGCGATTTGTTGTTTTACAGTATTAGCTGTGATGGGGCGCTTTATCATCATCTTTGTGATTCTTTCCATCACTTTTACATTTTGGAAAGTAAGTATAAATAATTTAATGAAAACTTAACAAAAAAACGGAAAGATGGTTACAGGATTGTGGTACGGGGTAATTCCGTGAACCGCGAATTACCTATTTTATTTCCCGTGAAATATGAAAAGGACGAATTTTTTCTCGTGAAGCGTTATTCCAGTTAAGTCTGTGGGTCGTGAATTTTGCTAAAAATTATCCATGAGATGCCGAAAATTTAGCAGTTGATTCACTATGGAACCCGGCGTGATTCTGGTTTGTATCTTTTAAAATTCTTCCAAGAAAATCAAACATAATAGATCTAAATAGAGTTGCTGTAAATACGGTAGTGACCATGTTGTATGGTAAGGACAACCAAAAAAAGCAGTCCTTTGGATGTAATTCAGAAAGGTAAGTAATCATTTATGTTTTTCCTGAAGCCTGAAATGGCCATTTTATTGTCAGTGACCCAGTTTGTTTCCCATGAAATGTGATCCAACACCCCTTTCCCCACCCTCTTAAAATGGTCTGGAGAGAAAAAAATCTCAGATTGGAAGGGTCGTAAATTAAGTAACTCGCCTTGCTTAAAATCAAAACAAAACAAAAAAAATAACTGAATTAACTGGGCGTCAAAACGGTAACCTCGCAATTGCTTGGTTTTCCATTACTTCGCTTCGTGATTGACTGAAAATTCTCCCACCGCATTCTCAGCCAATCAAAGAAGCAAGACTAATCGTAAAAGCAAGACTAATCGTGACTTTCCGGCACGCGTTTTCCCGCGCTAAGAGCGGGCTGGATGTCTGTGCTTTGCATTACCATTGGCTCATTTGGACTGTCTGCCTCTGTTGTGATTGGTTAAGGTAATTGCTTTGTATTTGGTTCTAGACACTCACTTGAAAACCATTCTATGGAACCGTTTTCAATTGAGCGTCGTAAAACCAAACCCAAAGTAACTACACCCAACGAAGTAATTCACAGCTTGGTTTTACCAACCAATCAGGACGCAAAGCAAGTAAAAACCGCCGGCGCTAAGCGCGGGAAAACTAAAGTGACTAAGTCGCAATTGGTTTAGTTTTGTATTTGATTGGTTGAAAAGTTCGCGCAAGTTTTTGGATCCAATATTGATAAAGCAAACCAGAACCAAGGCTCACACGTTTGCTGGAGAGTCTGTACCAATTTAACCAACTCTCCGTTGTAGGGAAATGTGATGTCTAGCCACATACGACAGAAACGAGGTAATGAAACCAGTGATAAAAATGTAACACAAACAGCGGTGATAAACATAGCTTTCGTACGCTAGGCAACGTAGATTTCAGAAGTGCCCGTCACAGTCTTAATAACTTTTAAAATGCACTGAGCCCCGAAAAATTTTCTTTTGCAATAGTTAAGTTTCAAGGCCATAAAACGTATAATTATGCCTTTTCTGCTCGGAATTCCACTTCTAATACGTTTGTGACGTTATTTCACGAATATGCCGTGGACCAAATGAACGTCGGATTAATATTTGATGGTTTTGAAATGTAACTTCTGCAAAATAATATTTTTAATAGCATTTTGGGTTTCGGTGAACAGCGATTTTATATATATATACACATCAAGGTTTTTGTTCGGCCTCACAGGCGTCCAAACTGAGCTGCAGAAGACTCGTGGAAATTCAGACATTAAACTAGGTTCGGGGAAAAACCATAATGCATACTGTTATAGCAATAAACGTGATTTGGACTTTTTGAGCACAGTGGATATAAGAACTTTAAATCTTTTTTTACAAAGCAGAGAAGCTGTTAGGGTCTACTTCACTTCCTTTCATGTTTAGATGCCTGGGAAGCTGTACCAATAGGGGGAGGAATTGGCCCCGATGGATGTCCCATTCCGCAATTCGATGTCATCTGCTCAGGTTATTATGTGAAGTGCAAGAGTCATGATGAGTGCGCTCGTGGTCAAAGGTGCTGCTCTTACGCTTGCGGACGCGAATGCAAGGATGTTCCCCGGCTAGAACCAGGACCAGGTAATAAGCCAATTTCACAACCATGCGCAGAACGCACGACCTTACTTCGCTTGCGGGCCACAGTGTTTTGAAAACGGAGGATTGTATAGACGAATCAAGTGATATTCTAGGTAAATCTTCATTCCGTTCACTCTGCTATCGAAAGCAGAATGAGGAGAATGCTATTCTGTTCATTCGAAAAACAGAGTAATATTACGTATATTCCGGAATAGTTCCGTTCCGGAATAGGCCCAAAATTTATATTCCCGAAAATGCCAAAGTATTGAACAAGCAAGTCGAGCCTCGCATTCAAGAGTTGCGCAAATAAGCATTTTATTTGTTGAGGACATGAAGGATTTTACATCTGGCACGTGCAGTCCGTGCATCAATGTTCTCCTCTCGAATGGCAACTTGTGGCAAATTGTTTTATCTGAATACGAACTCATTTTGAAGGGTCTGGAGAGCTTGGTCTTGGCTAAAATATCATCACATGTGAAAGCTTATGTCCGTCGTTCTTTTCATTTGTAGGAAAGTGAGGTCGATTAGTATCCCGTGCAGGAGCAAGAGTAATGTAATAAAATACCCTTCCTGTGTAACAGAAAAATGACTTAATAAAGTCGAAGTATTCGGTGTATAATTTACGTGCCATTCGTGTGTACCTGTATCTTTTGACGTAAATATCCGTACGTCTAAGTAGAAGGCCACCAACAATTCTTGACAACACGCTAATAGGCAAGCTTTAGGTTTTAGAATATGAGGATCACTTTCACGGTTTTTGGTCCCGAAAACTTTTTGGGACTTTACAGAAACGGGCTCCCCTGCTTTCTGACGCAGGGCTAACGCAATCATTTTTAAACCAACATTATAAATTACTCACCCTTCACGACATTCATATCTTCTGCAATGCTTCCAGCATATAACGTGACTAACAGCTTTACATCAGTGACCCTTAGTACAAGTTTTTCGTTCCAAGCATGCGCACTTCGAAAAAAAATCCAAATCCACATGCTCTGTACGGAAAACTCACTCCAATCGAAAGGTCGCTATTCACAGGGTTGTGACTGAAATGAATCCGCCAAAATCAGGTTGGACACTTTATGACGAATAAATAAAAGAGAACGATGACTCCAGAATTCAGGTTGAACTGTCTTACTTCACACTTCAAAACAAAGACCGAGAAAAAAACTCAAATGTCGGTGCGTCGAACACAGGCTAGAAGCATACTGTCTGTTAACTATATTGCTAGTCTGGTGAGGTGACTGACAGAATCGAAAATTTTTGAGGTACATATTGCCCTATTAGCTAGATCAGTCACCGTTCTCTCTTAGGTATTCGTCATAAAGTGTCCAACCTGATTTTAGTCACAACCCTATTAACAGTGTCATCCACTTCCATTCTTGTAACCAGGGCCTCGGGTCTTACGGCTGCGCAGCCATGCGCAAAAGAGAAGAGCTCTGGGGTCGAGACATTCTCGTCCCCAGAGACCGTGAAAGCAAATTTTTTCAGATTTACCCCTTTGCTTACGGGAGATTTGGCCGAAAAACAGGTCTTGAAGCTAGACGAGGGATTTTTTAGTCGCTGTCGCGCTGTTTAAGCGCTAAATCTCACCAAAAACCCGCTTATAGGTTGTACACTCCGTGGCCTTTTGATCCAGGTGCAAAATAAGCACTCGCAAAGTTCGAGCATGCGCAAAAAGCAAAATTTCGAGATTAAAAGTAGCACAACACTGTCGACTTTTTTATTTCGCTTTCTCTCTTTCCCTCTCTTTTCGCTTTCCTTGCCTCATTTTTTTTTTCCACTTGCTGGGCATTTAGTGGGCTTGATTTTGGTGGAAGAGTTTCTGCGAAACCTTTCATCATCTTAGAATTAGACGCTCAGAAAGGTAGGTGGGCAATGGAGCAAGATTTTCATGGAGATTTTCAGGTCAATGTTTACATGGTTTTTTGGCTGCTTCTCCAGTTTCCTTGACTGAATTGTGCTCATTCTGGTATGGTTTGAAAGATCTCTTCTCCCTGCACAACGTAGTCGACAAATCGGTTCTTGACCGTTAAAATTGATGACGTCACAATGGGTAAAAGGGACGGTGGATCCACCTGGACGAATTTGGTCAGCGCCTACTCAAAGGCTTAATGCCACATACCCTTAGCCTGTCGGCTCAAGTGACTAACTCACGAAAAATCACAATTATTTAGAAATTAAAATATGACTTTAACAGACAGACTAAATTAAAGAACAGAATGTAATCAAGCTGAAACAGATCTATCGTTTTCTTTGTAAAGAATCTTGCTCTCATGGAAGGATCTCGATTCATTCAAATCGGTATCATCTCAGGCAGCTTCGATCCCTCTTTCGTTCAGGTATACACTTGGGACAGTACCTACAGTCAAACAAAAATACTTTTTGTACAAGTTTTGGTAAAACGTATTCTCTGCACTTTCCCCGAACTTTTCATTGGCCAGCCAGCACAGACTGGTGCGCACTAAACAGGTCGTACACAGTCAAATTTCTCCGATTCAAGAGGGTCTGGCGTGCGTTTCTCAAAAAGTCCGATACCTTTCGGGATTATTTTGGGTGCCGTAATTGCTCAGGTATAAAAAACGAAGACGCTTGCGGGCACAAAATCTCCTCACACTGAAAGATCAGCTTTTTAGAACAAAAGGTTTTCAAATGGCTTTCCGGCTCTTTCAAGAAACGGGCCCCAGAATCAGAGCGAGGAAGAAGGTGGAAGCTCCTTGTACGGGTTACACTCTACAAAGTGCGCGGGGCCGAGGTAGGCTCTGGCTCAATTTTAAGAGGAAGAAAATTCTGCACTCAGCAACTCGGTACACAGCGACCAAACGATTACCCCCTTCTCTTGATATTTAGTAGAAATCAACTCACATACTCTCACGAATCCTGTAATCTGATTGGCTCGCTACTCGCTATCTACTGAGTGATACATAGTGAGCAGCAAAAAAGCCGGACTTCTGAAGAAAAAGAAAACAATAGCGCCTTCTTCAAATCTTAAAATCAATAGAAATTGGAATGAATTCGAAGGTAGCATGTGAATAGATTTCTACTAAAAGAATTTCTACTAAAAGAACTCAAAACTCTACCCATAATATTTCACTTTTTCGTACATGAAACGTTTTCTTGATCATCAACGAGGAAGGAATGAGCCACGCTGTGTCCTTAGCTATTTCAACGATAAGACAGGGAAAAGGAACTTGAAAACGCTGGCCTACCTTTTTCAAATCGTCTCGGAAACACGCAAACGCGCGCGAGGAGTTCGTTCCGCGAGGAAACCCGTGGAATCAAGCGTGCCGCGTGTCCTCGGCGAGAGGCAAATTTCGCGCGCACTCACGTTTTACCAACTAGTGCTATTCGCGAAATGTTGTTCACACATAACTTACCATTTTCCCTTTGGTTTTGTAGTGAGTCCAACACACTGAAAGTGAAACCACTCAATAGGGCACTGTTGACAAACAGATTGACAACAATTTCATCAGCCTCCACAGCATTCTTTAAGAAGTGACCGCACAATGCCTATACCTTGGGTTTCTGGGTGCGGAATTTTTTTCCAAGGTCCGAGAGAAAACGCCGAGCTTGGCACTTCGGTCGCTCGCTCGCCAGCGCAGCAACCTTTCTCGGACCTTGAAAAACAAGATTTCCTCTCGCACCCAGGGTACAATGTTTATAGCCATTTTCCATGATTGGACAAGAGTAATTTTTAAAAATACCGTGGTTGTAATCAGGCATGATATAAAACGAAATTTCAGCGTTGACACTGATTAAAAAGTTTTAAAAAGTAAAACGTTTCGATCACTTCGAAACGTTTTACTTTTTAAAACTTTTTAATCAGTGTTAACGCTGCAATAGGCCATTTCCGAGTTGACTTCAGCCTCTTTTTCAAAGCGAGTCTAAGTGCGAAGTCTTTCTTATTAAAATGAGTTTTTATTCATATGCAAAGTAAAACTGATTACCATCACAAAACTTTCGCACTTAGACTCGCTTTGAAAAAGAGGCCGACGTCAACTCGGAAATGGCCTATTTCGTTTTAAGAGTAATTTTTGTTTGATGAGATCATTCACTTTTTGATGCCTACTTTGCAGGATTTCAATATAACAAGAGTACATAATTTTTCAAAGGGACAGGGGTGGGCCGATGTCATCTGATATGTCACTTTTGCAATAATTATTGTTCTTCCTCATGGATGAACTTGTATTGTATATGCTTAGTCTTGTGACTGATTAATTACTCATTGTAAACACACCTCTTCATTGTCACATCCAATCATCTCACCAAATGACACCTACACAAACAAAAACAACAACAACAGTTGTTATAACCTTGTATTCTACTACTCTGTTACGATGCAACACCTCATTAAAAACTGAATCAATGGATAATTCTAGTCTTTTGATGGGCTCAGCCATCACAGTACCATGTATAATGTGAGCCATTACATCATGCTCTTCAAATATGGCAACTTCACGTGTACAATTGAAAAGTGTTGTGGAAAAACCTATTAAGTCACTTTTGCACATTTTCTGATGGGGACCTCATTTTACAAAATCACGGCCAATGAATTTCTCCCAAATCAGCTGCATTAAAATTAGACAGAACTGTCCCATGGAGTGCCAAAAACTAGGGAAGTGATATGAAAAAAAGCCCCCCAACTTCGGATAGGTCAGTAGATAGTTTGAGCGCTGCTCATTTTGTGAGATATGGCTCTAATGTCCAATTTCGAAAAATGACGACACGCCCTCTAAAAAGTCACTTGGGAGTTTATTCCACTATCGTCTTCAATTACCGTAAACCCTCAATTAGTGCCTTCCCCTCGAATAAGTGCTGTTCTTATCTGGCATAATTTGAAATAAGCACCCCCCCCCCCCCCC
>BLFK01000535.1:1789503-1800696 GCA_014634185.1 Astreopora myriophthalma
AAATAAGTGCACCCACCCCATCCCCTCCCCTCTCTCATTTTTATGGACAAGTACTGAGAAAACAAAGGATGTATAGTATTGGTTGTGCTTAATTACTCTTGTCTGGCCTTTTTGAAAATCATGGTATTTGCTTTTGACTACAACATCACAATACACTTAGTCTGCGAATACAGCCACCTCTCATTGCTCCCAGGTGCTAGGGGCACTTCTTTGAAGATTTACGGTATTACAAGTGGTGAAATAAATAAGTAGATGTGGTTAATCTTGCGTACCTGATTGCACAAACAGTACGTTGGCTCATTGGGATCAATGGGAAATTCAGGTGTAGGTGAGCCTTGACTCTTTGATTTGCCCCTTAATTCAACAAGAAGTAAAAGTAAGCATTAAATATAAAATACAACAATTGAGCAAATATTTCTGAAAAACTCTGCAACTGACAGGCTTTTCATCTTTGTAACTGTGTCTCGATCAAAACCTCTCAATATTTTCTTTAAAGTACAGTAGAATCCTAGTTTGAAAATCATCTAGTTTTTAAGAAAGAAAAAATCGTTCACCAGCTTTAACACATAAACATGAGATCCAAATAGTTGTCTGCTTGACAACATAATTTTATCACTAAAGTCAGCGAGTGCAGCCACCATTAATACTGACAACAGTCTGGTTTTGTGTGCTTTCAGACAAGTTCATTCATTATTGCCCAAAAATGATAAGTCTTACAAAAGGCCATTTCTGAGTTCATGTCAGCTACTATTTCAAAGTGAGTTCAACTGTGAAAGTTTTGTGATCCTCACACTTTCTGGACAATTTAAGCAATTGCCTCATATAGAAAAACATATGAATAACAACTCATTTGCTTTAGGGATGCAGGGATGGCGTAGTGATGAGAGCACTCGCCTCCCACCGATGTGGCCCGGGTTTGATTCCCAGACTCTGTGTCATATGTGGGTTGTGTTTGTTGGTTCTCTACTCCGCATCGAGAGGTTTTCTCCGGGTACTCTGGTTTCCCCTCTCCTCAAAAACCAACATTTCAATTGATTTGAGTTAATTGTTAATTTCAGTTTACAGTGTCCCCAAATAGTGCTCCAGCACTAAAACGACTAGACACTTAAATAAAAGTTCCTTTCCTTTCCTTGGCATAAGAACGACTTTACACTTAGACTCACTCAGCAGCTGAAGTGAACTTGGAACTGGCCTATTTGACACTCACTTCCTACTAGTCTTGGCTTTCTTTTTGACTGGTTTGACACTTTCTGATCCACCTGCACCACTTGACCCTCCTCTGCCTTCCGAGTCCCGCTCGTGCTTATCGTGATTACGTTGCCTTCTGTTTCCTGAGAAAATGTAAACAATTCAAGCTAGGCATTTAATGGCAACCACATTGGAACTGAAGACTCTTTAGAGCGGTTTTCAGTTGAGCATTGTGAAGCCGAAACAAAGTAACACTTACAGAGCCAATCACGTTCTGAAGAAAACACACCTCTCAGCCAACCACAAATCAAAGTAAATTCATAACTTGGTTTAACCAGCCAATCAGGGGCTGGTTGCTCGAAGCCTGGTTAGCGCTAACCATTGGTTAAGAGGTATCAAAACCTATAGGTTTCCATGGTATTTAACCCTGGTTAGCGCTAACCATGCCTCGAGAAACCCAGGCCAGAAATTTAAACAAAGCAACTAAAGGCTGCCAGCACCAAGCACCAGAACATGAAAGTGATTTTAAGTGGTAGTTGGCTTAAGTTTTGCAACTGCTTGGTTGAAAAGCTTGCATAAGTTCTTTGATTTCATCACCATAATGAAGGAAACAAAACTAAATCTGCTATGCTCATTTGTATTATTTTGTTTCCTTGGCCATGAACCCCATTCAAGAGGTCAGGAGAGGTAGATTTTAATCTACAATTAAATTTAAGTTGTTTATTTATGTTTCCCCCACTGTTTGATGCAGTGTAACACTTTGTGAACATGTTACTATACAAAACAGAATGCTTTGAATATCACTTCAGGATATCTCTATTTACGTCAAAAAATTTAAATTGAAGGGGGCATCAATCATGATACACCACCAATGATGCTTCAAACAAATTATTGTCCCTGAGTTTTGGCCTGGCAAAGACGCCCATAAAAATATGGCGCTTTCATGGTTGATATGTCAAATTATTGTCCTGGGCCCAAGTTGTTGGAAAGAGGGTTGGCACTAGCTATTGGTTGTCATTGTATTTAGAGCGGTTTGATGTAAGGACAAATTCTCATTTTCTTATACAAGTGAATACAAAAACAATTTGGAAGGAGAATCTCACAATTTATCATTAGTCAATTAGGGCTTTTTTCCAGGCACCCCTTCAATTGAGTGTCGAAAGTAATTAGATAATTACTTTGGTTTTGGTTTTGGTTTGGTTCTGGGTGTGCGTTTGTTTGGCTGAGTAATTGGTTTTTAATTTAATTGGTTTTGGTTTTACGACACTCAATTGAAAATCGCTCTAATCCAGGTTTAGCACTAACACTGCTTTGAGCAACCCAGCCCTGGTGCTTACTCACTTTTTGATTTTTCAGCCGGCTTTGCATGATGTTCCTCTAAAATGACTGGAGGAAACAAAACTAAATCAAACAAAACTAAACTACAGTGAACATTGATTTAACAGGCTGTCTGCAGAATATTATTATTACTATTAGGGGCCTCTTTTAAGCATATTTTTTTCGGTAGCTTAAAATTCGAAGAACTTGAACTGTGGCAGTAGGATATAAAGAAGCAAAAATAACATTTTTGTGCCTGTTTTCATTCTCAGTTTCCCTAGACTTATGTTTTCATGTAACACTTGCATGAACAGTTGGAAGCAGAATGTTAGCTCTCACTGTTTATTGCTCAAACTATACCCGAGATTTGATATAGATACAGCCTTTCAATAATCAAAACCAACAAAACAAGAAATGAAGACTCACTGTAATTTCTACCATGCATACACAAACACAAACCAGTGCAAATCATAAAATATCCTTTCGCCTGATAATAAACTTGATTTAAGAGTGAAATGGATTTAGCATTGGTACGGAGTACCAATTAGACACTACAAATCAAATCAAATCAAGTTAAATGTTCGTCTTGTTTGAAATGGGGTAACCCAAGTACCCATAAGAAAAAAACCTTGGAGGAGAGTAGGGAACTAACGAACTCAACCCATTACATGATGCTGAGTCCACGAACAGAACCTGGCAATGAAGTCAGGAACTTCAAGGCAACACAGTACCAACCCTACACCAATCCTAGACCAACCCTGCTCCCCGTGATTATACAGTGATTGAGGCCACGTAGATAGCTGGATACCTGGTGGAGCCTCTTGTTTCAAAAGTGGTGGTAAATCTTCATTGCGACAAGTGTCAAGGTTTTCCACATCTACTTCAATCTGCCGAGTGCGGGTATCAACCTACCGGGAGCAATGTTGTTTAGCGACCATTGTTTTAGCATGACATCATGGTGGCCATTTTGGTGTACCTAAACAATGAACTGGCTGCCATTTTGTTGGCCTAAACAAACCTTGGGAATTGAACTTCATTTTTATGAAAATATGTCCTACTGTTTCAGTAGATTAATATGGCCACTAATCACGTGAGTAAAACAATCTATCACTGAACAGAAGCACAGCAACAAATCTATTTCAATTGGTAAAAGAGATTGTTGTCAAGAAAATCACATCTTATACATTAAAATCATAACAAAGAGAAACTGAACTCAACAGCCCAATAATAAAAGCTAAAAAGCTCCTTGACAATGAAATCTGAACCAGAGCTTTTACCAAATCAATCATATTTCCAACCAACTGCAGCTTGTCATCTCCATATTCTTGGCTTTTTACCAGCCGCCTTTGTATCTGAATCAAGCATTTTCTCCTGGCTGTGGGATCCTTTTCTTTCAAGTAATTATTAATGAGCCTTTCAATTTCTTTTAACCTCTCTGCAACAAAGAGTGAAGGTGGCCCAACATTGGAAGTTATTAATTTGAACTAATTAGTTGGTGGTAGTGAGGGAATAACTGAGGGGTTATATGTGTTGTGGTTCAAATTTGCTTTTGGTTTAAATCTTTTGAACTGGTTTGCTCTTACATGTACCGGTATGTTTCAGTGTTGCTGATTAATGGTAATGTGTGTTTACAAGACGCTAGCAAATAAAAGTTGCAGAATTTTCTAGAAGGTTCTTTGACGTAACTTCCGCTAAAATTCTAGAGCTACATGATGCGTATTTCTAAAAATAGCCTATATTCTAAAAATAGCCTAATTCTAAAAATAGCCTAAATTTGCGAAACTTTTCTATGTTTTCTTTGTTTTGACTGTCTTCTGCTACCTTTGGCAACTCCATTCCAGACATTGTCCAAAAGTAATGAACTTTGTAAGTTCCAAGCAATTTTTTTCTTGCGTGGGAACAAAATGGGAAGTCCCGAGTGGGCAAGATAGACCTATCTTGCCTGCTCATCTTGCTTCATCTTGCCCACTCCCAGGGCCTCCCATATCATAAAATGATGAATTGAATATGGGGTCCCTTATAAGGGTTGACTTGTAATCTAGCCCAGACTATGACTCCAGGGCTACCAGTACTCTTTACGACCAGCTTATGGGATTTTAACATAACACAGAGTTTATGAGCAAGTGAGGTGAGATAGGGCTTGCCTATGGTTTATTGCCCTTTTCCAGGAAGACTTTAAGTCTAAGCGCTTGCAGATGTCATTAACAAGGCAGCACTTTCTCCTCAGCTATTTTATGACCCTGAGAGTTGGCTCACCCAGGAAATGAAACCCACACTTCCCACTTTGGTAGTCCAGGGTTGAGTTGTTCCAAGCAGGGTTAGTGCTAACGCGGGATAATTACCATGACAACCTATAGGTTTTACTAGGACTTAAAACACAGGGTTACCACTACCCCCGCTTTAAACAACTTGGCCCTTGTCAGTGGTGATTCTTGGCAGTCGTGGCAGTCTCAAAATCAACAACAATCACCCTTACAGTGTATATTACTTTACCCTTGCTTTAATTATTCCTGACAACTTCTACAACGACAAGATGTTTCATATTTATTTTAACGTACCCTGATAATGAAGGTCCAGTTCTCTCATCTGAGAAATGTTCCTCTGCATGTCATCAGGCAGGCACTCAACACCTAGGTTAAACAATATTACACGCTGAAGGCAAAAATAATTAATTCTAGTTAAAAATTACTTCATTCTAGTTTGATTTGCAAGTTCTTTGTGTCTTATAACTTTATGAGAATGAATGAAAGGAAATTTAAAAATAAAACTACATTAAAGGCAGCATTCACTTCTCAGTTTCTCTCCAAGTATCTAAAGAACTATCAAGTTTTATTGAATTCATGTGATCGTTGAATCAAGAGTATTGAAAGAAAATAACAAAGGTAAGTGCTTCTTTAAAGCAGAATCTTGTTTCTTTCATTGTCACAAATAACTCAAGCATTCTTTACAAAACAGACAGGCTTCTAAATGCTTTAATCTTGGCTAAAAGCTCTAAAGTTCTCTCTCAAGTCCCTCTCATGCCTTTATCTTATAGTTATATCAAATTTCAACTTAATCTCAAATGAACTGGTGTTGCTCATCATGTCATATAGCCTCAAAGTTCACACTGTCACAATCACATCATGCAACATCATCCCAAAAAATGGTCCCATATTGGTCTAGTGTTTCCAAGAATTACAAAACAATTGTCCACACTCCATCTGCAGTCTGTTTTTTTCACACCAACCTCTTATACATGCAAACTGTCCAAAAATTAAATATCGTAAATCAAAACACTGCAGCTCCAGGGGATGGTAAAGGGGCAAGGAGGGCGTGGGGGTGTTTTTCACGCAAAAGAAAATGGTCATTTCATGTTTCACGGATAATAAAATGGGTATCTCTCGCTTAAGGGGAAAAAGTAACAATTCATTCACATTTCTTTAAGAATTACATCCAAAGCAGTGCCTTTTTTGTTGTCCTCAATGATGCATTACATGGTCTGTACCAAACTCAACTCTTAATTCGGGTCTAATATGTATGACTTTGTTGGAAAACGTATTTTAAGATAGAAACCAAAATCTGCAAAGTTCATGGTGAATCAACTCCTAAATTCTCATTTCACTATAATTTATAGTGAAAATCACTACTTGCAGCCTTGACAGAAATCATGTTATAACACAAGAGAGTATGGTCCTTTCACTTCTCACAGGAAATAAAAAAGGCAGTTCACGGCTCATGAAAATACCCTTTACGATCCTCACTCCCATCAAAATGGAGTAACAGAGATGTAATTAATGCAAATAAATGTATATACAATTGAATGCTTAGGGCTGGTTTACACGTATGATGCAAGCATAAGCACATGCAACATATGCAACCACAGTAGCATTTTGCTCATTAGTACTTTTTGTTGGAACAAATGACACTAATTAACAACAAATTAAGGTGCCTACATATGTTGCTTGTGCTTGCGTCGCACATGTAAACCAGTCCTTAGGGCAAAAATGTCTTAAGTGACTTTTGCGTGGTTTTGTTGGCTATTTTTCAAAATTGGAGCCAATTCCCACTGAATCAATTGCACTAAAATTACAAGGTGAACTTCCCCATACCGTATGCCAAAAAATAGAGCAATGGGATGAAAAAAGGCCAAACAAATTCTACCCATATTTTTATACTGTATTTTGACCCTGTTACATCAAGCGCCCATTCTTTTTCATTGTTGTTTTGTTCATACGACTTGGGATATGTCATTCCATGGCTTTTCACAGCATGATCAAACACACTCTAAAAAGTCACTTAGGATGCTCAGAACCCTTCACTTATATGTAGTAACCAATAGTAAATTGTGAGTGTGTCATTTCATGGGTGATGAAATGAGCTGAGGTATGACATTGCAGTGTTTATCTTCTACTTTGTGATACCAACTGCTCAGCCCTACATCAGATATTTACACTTGAGAGATTCTTCATATAATATAGGTGACTTCCTGAGCTAGTAAGGTCAAGGACAATTGAAATTTTACAAAACCTTTTTCAACAAAAGAATGAACAAAATCATTCCAAACTGCATGTCCAAGAAAAGAAAGTCTTAACACTATATCCTATTCTTGACCGTTAACTTGTGCTCTAATGGGTATTTGCTTACAAGGTCAGATATAGGGCAGTATTCGCTTTCAAGATGGAGCCGCTAGGTAATAATGCAAACCTTTTTATGAACAATGGGCAATACAGAATGGGCGTGGCCAATATTAAAATCTGATCACGTACACAGAGAATTGCGTGACATACTGAGTGCAGACGTTACAGTTCGGGAAAGAAGAGCGTGACGGTAAGATTGCGTCAATTTAATTAAACCCCGGATGGCAATTTATCGAGGAAACACTTCGCGTCTTTCATTTACATTCGTATTAGCGTATTGTCTGGTGCTAAAAGTCATAAAAAAAATTATCAATGACGTAGTCGTACAACCTAAATGGAGTTACGGATTCTATTAAAATCAAGTCGATAAGGAAGCTTATTCCGCGTCGAAGAAAAGGCGAGCGGAAAAAAGAAATGTTTGAAATATAAAAACACTTCACGCGTTGATTTAAATGAGAATATTATGAGTAAACTCTTTTTTTCACGAGAGGGATTCCAGGCTGAATGATAAATCGATCTTCTCGAAGTGAGGACAACATACAATGCAACGCGTACGCTATATAATGTTCCATAATAAACGTAAGTCTTATAAAGCGATCGAATTACGGAGGGCTACCTCAGGGTTCGAACACAAATCTTTGAAACGAATAAACATTCCCTATTCCACCCTACGCATAAAATTTCTTTGCTTGCTTCACAGATAACCTCAAAAGATTTCGATTACGGCCACTCACATTCCAAGTAGTTCTCGACGTAGGTCGCTGTGGCAGAAATTGCAGACTCAGTTGACTGCAACAAAGAGAACATAATCTTCCTTCAACTGGTCAATAAAGGCTGTTACTTAGGTTTGTTGTTATTGTCAACCCACCGTCATTTCTGCGGCATAAAACACAGCAAAATAGACAGAAAATTCCCCGTAATTTTTCCACAACGGTTTATCGTGCGACGCGGTCAAAACAGAACCAAAGCTTTGTAACCACCCAACAACTTGTACTTCCGGTTGAAAGGTCACAATAATTTCCGGTGCACAATCAAAATATTCGGACACTATGGACAAAACGATCCCTATTTTGGGGTGCGCAACATTACCACATATTAAAGAAACTGACAGTTCAAACAAGGTTGTGGGTTTGTGTCACGTCCCGTTCAAGAAAGCGGAAGGACGTTTTTGGCGTCAGCGTTTGTGAATCGTCAAACTGTTATTTGCGTTGAGCGCATATTGTTTTTAATTCTTGATTCTCAGGAAAAAGCCGACGGGAATCTTTTGGAGGCATTGGACTTTTACAGCGATAACTTATCCCAATGCTTGTGAGTTGGCTAATCTCGATTTCCTGTTTGTATCGAAAACCCAATGTTGGCTTCCCGTGTTCACATTTTCCACGCTATCTGCATGCGAGTCTGAATATTTGTGAATTGGCATTCCCGATGATTTTGTAGAGCGCGAGAAGCACTCCCTCAACGCAAGAGGTTGGGGTTGTCCTCAACCAACTGAGGATCGAAATCAAGGAGAAAACAACGCAGAGAGGGAACAAGAAGGAGAAGATGGCCGCCAGCGCTCGGCGCCGGAAAAAGACAAGGTCGAAAAGGTATTTTATAATCCAACTTTTTCCAAATTGTGTTTTGGGTGGAATTGTTGACTTCTTTAATACTTTTTCTCACTTTAACAACGGGCGTTTTTATCTCGCACAACACCAAAACTTTTATGATATCACAAAGCTTGTACTTTTTTAAAGTCTAGTTCTTGCTACCAGCTGCATAACTTTTGTTATGCATTTCCTTTAATTATAAACGACCCCGCTGGAAATTGTAGATTACACTGGCTGGTGATCAATTACAACCTTAACGTCACGCGATAATCTATTTGATCTGAAGCTCAGAGGGTTTACTCCGGGAACAACTGTCGTAGCATAACAAAAGTCACAAGGAACTTGAAATATGGTGCACGATCGTGTAATCATAAATTTGTAATAAATATTGCGAGGAAATAAATGGCCTATTGTCAACCGAGCGGGGGATTTTCCAAAATGTAAACTTTTCTGTCAAAATTTTACGTATAATAATCGTCAAGCGACGTGCGATACCATATAGACATTATCTCAGCTTTTAAAAATTGATCTCTTAAAAGCTAAACTTGTTTTTATTTGTCAAATTCAAATTATTAAATGGTTGGTTAATAGCACTCACAGTACCAACTGCCGTGGTTAAGTGGTTTGTGTTAAAAATAACACCAATTGAAACCCAATGAAATCGACGTAGTTTCACTGAAAGTAACTGGATAGCTGGATAGGCTATGGTTGAGTTCCTTTAAAATTAGATTGCAAAATACAAAATTCAACAAGAAAAGGTGTTTAGTTATAAGCCACTACGTTGAACTTGTATTTCAACGGTGACAGACAGGTGAAAAACGTGGAGTAAATTGCGTCGGGGGGGGGGACCCAGGGGAAGTTCATAATTTTCATGATTCTCCACTCCAGAGCACCTACTGCCCTAAGTTGGGTTCGCTTGGTCATCCAAGATGGTGTCAATTCCCAACCCCGAGGCGACACGCACGTGTCAAAATCCCTTCCCGGTGAAAGGCCCTCTTAGTCAAATTCCCTTGGGAAGCGTCCCCCCGCCCCACCCTGGGACTTAACATTGATAGATGCACAAGAAATTTCACTTACCCAGCCCCACCCAACTAAAAATGACAGCAATGGGATAAAAAAAAACAGTTTATGATTTCACATGCTTCAAGTAACCCTTAGTCATGTCTAAACCATGTGACTGGGATGGAGTGTTTTTAAAGTCTCTTATCTCAGTGGTCAACAGGCATCAGATCTTGGGAATGAAATTATCATTAGTATTATAAATGTACGCTAAAATCATGTTCATTTTTGAGGAAAAAGGTGTCAGATGTAAAACATAGCACACTTTTTTAAGTGAGTATAAATGTGGAGCATACCATTTCATGATAATTTGCGAAAGTTGCAGAACTGAACGTTCAACCCACGTCCTATTTAGATGCATGTGGTTTATGACTCCAGGACGTCAAACATCGAATTGTGAACAACTGGCACACAATGAAAATTTAATTTGCAGCATCACAATTTTCATTTAAGGCGGGGGGTACACATGAATTTAAATGAGATTTTAAGAGGTTTAGAGAAGGGATAAAAGGAAGAAAATTAGTTTTGAAATACTAGCAGACAGTTGACCCCCACCCAAGGGCACCCCAGCTTGGTAGGGGACTATTCGGGTGTGCATATACTCATTTTAAACTTCAAATTCTAATTTTTAGACTACATTCAATCTTCACTATTCCTTATTTCGCAAAATTTTACTTCTCTTTTCAGGAAAACTACCTCCTCCCAAATTTACCCACAAATCATCCAAAAATTTCTAAAACACTGCAAAACATCAATTCGCGATTTGAGCATAGAGTTTTGGTATTCCTTGAAACGCGGACGAGATATTTGCATTTTAAAACCCATTTTAAATGACGGAAAAACGGCTTTCGGGTTTACCCCCGACTTAATCAAAATGACCTTCAAAGGCAGGTAATGAATTTTTTCGTCCACAACAAAATCGTAGGGGCTTTTAGAAGTAGGCTTAACAATAATGTGGTTGAATTGTCCAAAAAGGTCTCTAAAATTAGTTTTTAAAATGTAGGTGGTTAGCAACCAATAGGGAGAGATCGATTGTCAACGTCTACCAACATGGCGACGATGAAGTAACATGGAAAATATTTACACGAATAGTCCAAGGAGTGCATAATTATTTGTCAAACTGTTGTATATATGAGTTCCGCTGCTACACCCGGCAACCTGCCCGTCTTTGGATTCTTAATTTCGTGAACTGTTCATACGGAAAATTTCAGCCCAGTTACCGAGAAGATGTAAAAGGCACCAAAGCCAAACCGAAGAAATAAAAATACACACAAGCCATGCGTAGTTTAAAAAAGTAATAAAAATAAATAAGTAAATAAATAAATAAAAATTCATCCTAGTAGCCATATGAGAAATTTCCATCCCGGGTTACCGAGATCCAGTCCTAATAAATCGATGTCTCGGCAATTGGGCCAGCGTCCCCCCCC
>BLFK01000535.1:1800706-1820881 GCA_014634185.1 Astreopora myriophthalma
CCCCCCCCCCCCCCCGTCATATGAACATATTGAGATTTTTTACAAAAGATTTAGTCGAATAAAGCTATGATCCTCGCAGCTATGGACAAGATCTCAGTTATGAAACGGATCCAGCCCTGCCAACCGGCCTCATACAACCGGCCTCATACTTGTCCAGTAGGAAAGCTTCAATTAATATTGTGAGCGCCAAATAGTTGAAAGCGGTCCTCTGATCACACAATTCTTAGTAGTGAAAATTGAAAATCGGTTATTATTTCCACCAACAATGCTAGCAGATGTGTATGCATTAATCATTTCAACCTTTAATTTTGTGATAGGACACAAAAATGGCGTTAAGATTGACGCCAATCTGATGTCGTTAAATTTCAGAATTTTTAGAAACCACATGATAAAATAAGATAAGATAAAATAAAATAAGATAAGATAAATTAAGATAACTTTATTTAACGTTCGTAACGTGGGGAGCGGTCTCCCCGGCGAGCCAGGGGTACCGTCAGTGTTAAAAACGCTCGACGAACATATAAGATGATATTTTCCGTTTATTTCATTAAGTTCCATTTTCAAGGTGAAGTGTTATTATTTTTTTTAACCGGACCGATAAAAGCAATTGCAAATTGGTTTTCACATTGCAGGAATTATTTAGATAAGTTTTCTTTGTGATTCGACGGGTTTCGTGACCTTGTAATGTCAACACGTGACGCGATCACAGCGTGACATCTCGCCCAAGCACGTGTGAGTCAGTCCTAAGACTTGAATGCGGTCAAACACGTCTCCTCAATTTAATACCATTAATAAGAGCATTCACATGAAGGCTACATGATTCAAGTGCAGCGGCTTGAAACCGATGGGAGCTGAAATAGATTCCTGCGTATGGCTCCACATTTCCAGCATAAGTCGTGCTTCGGTGAACGACTGCGACCCGTTTTCTCTGGAACCGAGGGCGTTTCTAGCCAAGACTCCTAGTGGCAAAAGATTTGACTACGATGTCAAGCGACACGTATTTTTTCGTGCCAGACCATCGCCTGACACTAAAGAGAGCGTCTGCATTGAAAAAGCCACTCCAGAATAAAATTCGCGGCGTTAGCACGATATTCACAAAAATCACGCTAGAAAATCCCTGAACGCAAGTTTTAACACATTGTGTAAACACTATACAAACATGAAAAGGATTTAGGCATCCTTAAAGTGTCGCCATTTTGTAAAAAAAGAGTTAATTTTTGTGGCCATTTCGATGCCTATATAAAAAGTGCCAAAAGCCTTGTGAAAAATAGCGAGAAAATTTACCCGAAAACCTGAATTTTTTCCCAGCTGTTGACAAGTGGTGTTTCCCGATCGCGAGCTACGAGTTACTGTATTGTATATATAAACTTTCAATCAACTTGCAGTTGTCTACGATGTATACATTCCCCGGGACGGGGACAAATTGGTTTTGAAATGTCCTCGCCTCTTAGGGCAAGGCCCGATCAAACGAGGATAAGATTTATGCGAGAAAAAATTCCACACGTTTTCTTCATCAAAGCGAAACCTTAGATATGTTTCGAGGCTGCTCGGCATATGAAGATTAGACCTTTAGTTTATTATTAGTTATCAAGACTTGGATATCTTTTGGAGCGAAAAGCGTTACGCCTTCTTGAATGACCTAAGCCGGGGGGCCAACGCGTGATCAAAATGATGGCTAATCATGGATCTTTCCTAATAGTCTTTTTACGCTAAAGTAAATATTTGCTTCGGAATTTCTTTCCTTTTCTGTCGCCAATACATCTGACGGAAGGACTCGAGTTCGATCTTGTACTTGCCTTCCCGTCATTTACTGAGGTTTCAGTCGTTAAAGGGGGCTCATATTTTTTCGGGCTCGATAGCGTGATTGAATCCCACTCACTCGAATGCAGTTGAATGCCTTTGTTAGCTGCCCTTTTCGCCCGTTGTATTTCGTTTCCGAGAAGGAAAAATATATGGTCTTATCACTGATCTCTAGAGGCGGCCGTAAGCGCAGATTTTTTCTTTTGATAACGAATATACGGAGTATTGTGATCGTACGAAAGAAAAAATAAATCAAACCTTGTAGATTTCTCTGCGTGCGAAATCGCGAAATCGATCCGTTTGCAGAGTATCACCCCCCCAGGGCTGACTATCACGTGATACTGACGGCCCTTCGGAACCAATCAGGTGACGAGAAATATAGTTGCCGCATAGTATTTCCGCCGTCAGTCAATAAACAATTCGCCATCTTGAGTTCGGTTGTCTGCAAATAACCTTTGGAATCAATGTTTCTTGGAGGATGGTTTTGCTTTCCAACTTCTTCGTGGGCCCTTGAGATCTCGTAAACTACTGGTTGAGGATCTTTTTGCCCTTACTGTGGAGAAACTTTTGCAGAAATGCGGCCCGTGAAGCGGTTACAACAGAAACCGAGGTACATGTGTGATTCCACTGCGTGTCGAGCTGCTCACCTGAGGGTGTTGAACTAGTTGAAATGAATGTGGCAGTTACTTGACTCCTGTAATGCAAATGCCTCCTTTGCTATGCCTGCTTCAGAAGGCGGAAGCTCCGAGCATTGAGATCGACTAACGATGCCTTTGTTTTCTTTTGTTTTTAGGACCAAAAGTACAGACAACACAGGGTAGGCTAAAATTGTCTTCATTTTGTAAAATGCGTACATAGCACATTTGGCGTCTCGAGTCTTTCCGTATTTTTTTCTTGCGAGCAGCGCAGCCGTGTTCTCAATCGCGAGAGCTATTACAAAATACTTTTGAATATTAACAGGTGTTAGTCGATAGGTTTCGTACGATGCTCGCTTGGAACGGAAATCAAGACCTGTATGTGCTGTTTGAATGTGTGTTTAGATACAGTGTCCTCGAAAGTTGTGAGCCGTTTCGTATTTAACGTTTCTGTCGATCGGCCGTTGAAAGTTATTTCACGTTAAAAGAGGGCTTCAAAATGTCGAAGCATTTGGATTTTGTGAGTACAATGCCACCTCTAACGACTGTCGCCTTGATTTTCAAGTGTTTTGAAATTTGCTTTCTGGCCGCAACCTTGTTCGGAACGGACCGGTTTGCCGTGCATAAATTAGCCAAGCATCAATATATTAATTGCCAAGTTTCTTTAAGCGTTTCTTTCTTTCTTTCTCTGTCAGATTGCGTATCGAACACGAACGAGATTGATTTAAGATATTTAGGCATGATTTTCGTGAATAAGATAAGATTTGAAGGGGTTTTGCACGTTACGAAGCACATTCGATCCAAATAGAGTAAAGCAAAACTTCGAACGATTGTATTCAGACCCGTAACAGACCTCTCGAAGAGATCCACTCTCTACTTTGGAATCTTCAATCACGCGATGCGAGTCATCGCACTTCTAAGGTATCTTGTTTTTATTCGCACAATACCAGATTCGTCGCTCCGCATTAGTTTCGCTTGTTCAAGTTTGGAAGCGTAAAAGATTTCGAGATGTCTTGCCCGCACACGAGAATTTTTTTGTTTACACATGTTTATCGGTGCATTTATGTTGGGTAAGTTAGCCTCATCTTTGCTTGGACCGACAGCTGGTTTTTGTTGTTTTACTGTACCAGAGACTACCGATTTCTCGTGGTAGCTTTGCTGCCTCGTTTGCTTCTATTTATTACAAGCTTTTAGGGATCATTTGATGGTTTAGTCTTTAAAACCAACTGCGAGAAATTGAGCCTTAAGTAAACCGTCCATTATGGTAAGACTCGATCTGTCTCGTGCGTGATGAATTAAGGCAGAAGCATTTTAGACGTAACGGTATTTTAAGTTTACTTACTATAAAATACGAATATCGAATGTTTTCCTTGACTCACTGTTGTCGGCGGTGCTTCACTTTGATCGAACAGAACATCATTTCTTTCGGACGTCATTTTCTCATTTTGCTTACCAGGGGATAGGTTTATTTATGCGAAGTTTCTTTTCCTTTTAAATTTCATTCCGGTCAGTTATTTGTTTGGTTACTATTTTCCGTTTATATTAGTAACGCTTTTCTTTCGCATTGTAAGAAATTTGTATTTGCTAGTGCAGTATTTGCGAAATTCTTTTTGAGTTATACATTTCTGGTCGTGTTATTCACGGATCTTTATCGTAGCACTCTTTTTGGTTTCTTGGAAGGAACATTTATTGATGCCATTTTTAAACACCGCATGAACCTTAGAATTTCCGCTCATGTAGGGCCAAACATTTCAATCAGCGATCAGCGATCAGCGTGTTCCATTTTAAGCTTAGTTTTACCCAGAAGTTACTATATAAAACTTGGCATGGCTGAAGCAAAAGTGAGTTCTACAACGAAGTAGTTGATACCTTGTACTTTCTTAGTTGCAAATACATGTGTGAATGTAATACTTCCGAAGTGTTTATTTTGTGGTTTTACAATGATGACCTTCTGTTGTTTTAAAGCTGAATTGAACATGATTGTGAACCTATGGTTAGTAATGCATTTCAGTCTGTGGTGTGATATGATGTAATTTTAGCATCTTGAGAAGGTCAAATTAACATGAAGGAAATAAACTCCACGTGGTTGACACCCTTCACAAGCATTTTCAATGTGTCTGGCTTTGTGCGGTTCTCTGTGATCTTTGGTCTATTCTTTTTTTTTTTCGTCCATTTGGACAACTCAAAGAGAAAGTGTGTAAAAGCAGTTAATAGGGCTTTACTAATATTTATCCATTTTTTAACCTTTTGGATTGGCTTTCTACGTATAGTTAATCTTTCACTATCAAAGTCTTCGCTCAACTTTCTTCCAGCAAACATGTGGGCTACATTTGAGGCCAGAAAGTCAGGCTTAGTGTTAGAAACTTGCTAATTACAAACCTGAGAAAGTCTCCATTTTGTTACAGATCTTCACTGCAATCAAAGCCTTGTTATACTTTCAGTGCTTATGCTATTTGACTTCCTTTCTAGTTAGTAGCTGAATAGGACATCAGCATGGTGGTATCATTTGACTGCAACCACCAGAATCGATCACCCTCTTGCTTTCCTTGTGTGAATTTAGTTTGAAAAAGAAAGCAAAAGTGAATTCTGTGAGTTGTGGTCAAATGATGCTATAGTGAAAATTGCTGGTTGTGGCATCCTTGTGAGGAAATCCTGATGTACTATATGATCATTTAGGTTGATCACAAAACTACAATGTACTGAGCCATACTTCTTTTATTCACACTGGAACACTTTCTCTGGGGCTTGTGGTTGAAGTACTAGTCTGGTAGACAATTCTGGTGGTCTTTGTTTAACTGCTTTTGTATTGTTTTCTTGGACATTTCTTTCCACATTGGCTGTTTTTATACTAGAGATGTATAATTTGTCTAGGACAAACTTTGGCGATTATTTGTAGTACACTGTTGAGTTCGTCTAGTATAAAGACAGGCACAAGACAGACTATTTCTTTGAGATGAACTATCTGCTTTTGTGTGTCTTTAGAAGACGTACAGTGTACTACCCAAGATAGTTTTTATAGATGCACGATGTGTGTTGCATGCTGGTTTACTCCAGATGAACTAAACAGATGCAGTACAAAATATTTGCCCAAGTTCATCTGACACAAACTATGTGTCTTCAGTGTAAAAACAGTCATTGCTTCTTGACAGTCTCACTCTCCCCCAGGTTGTATAATTAAGTATCGTAACATACTGTGCTGTGAGGGGGTTAACCCTGCTATACACTTTTGTTGGATTTTGGGGGGTGTAGTAGCAACTCCTTCAATTCTTTTCTGCTCCAAAAGCCAAAGAAACTTTCTTTAAGCTCCATTTGGGCCACCTGTTTCTTTTTTAAATTTACTTTGCTCCCTTTGTGAAACCGAACAAGGTGGTGATAGAGCAAGTCTGTGTTATTTTCTTGAGCGTGACATTTGAAGCAAAGGCTGCAGTGTTGACCTCGTGCATCTGGTATTACATGTAAATCACTGTACTTAGTACTGAATTGAAGCTTGATTCTTCAGATGGTTGGTTCATTCAGTGCAAACATCTTTGTCTGGAAAATACATTCTAATGCTGTTGCCATTGTATTATTATTAAGAATGAAATTCATGTTTCAACCTAGCCTCGTTAACTTGTCAGCTTTGGAATTTTCAGTCATGCAAACAATTCGTCTTTCTTCAAAGATAACTTGTTTTCATTCGCACAGCAGTCGCTTTGCATTAGTTTCAGTTGTTCCAATTTTAAGGTGTAAAAGATTTTGATAGATCTTGCCCACACCAGAGACATTTTTGTTTAAACATTAGTATCATTGTGCTTTTGTTGTTTAAGTTAGCCTCATCTTTGCTTGCTTTTGTTCTATTTATTAGAAGCTTGTATGGATCATTTTGATACAGTGTAGTTTCATCTTTAAAGCCAGCTGTGAGAAATTGAGCCATAAATTATGTAAATCCATTTGCCATGTTTCATTGTTTGAGTTACAAGGGAAGACTGCATCTGCCTGTTGTGGGTGATTAATTATGTGGAAGCTTTTAAGAGTTAACGGTATTTTAGTTAATCAGTGCTACATACTATAAGATACAAATGCCGAATGTTTCACTGTAGTGGGTGGTACTTCACTATGATTGAACACAACAATGTCATTATGTGTTTGTCTCATTTTGCTTGCCAGGGTATAGGTTTATCGATGTGAATACTTTTTCAAAACAATTTTAACGGTGTCTGGCTTTGTCTCCCTAATCAAATTATTCACAGTTATAAATAGTTATGAATAATTAAGGGTTAGGATAAAACAAATTATAATTGAAATCATTTTAACCCAAGTTTCATTTTGAAGCATGACATACTCATCAGGAAAATTCTCTAGAAATGCATTAAAAGGATTGTGTGGCAATGAATTTGCACCCTTAGGCTGTGACTCAACCAAGCCTTTTAATCCCTTGTTCTTTTCAAATTAGACCTTGAACCTTTTGCGACTGATTTAGTATGCACAATTCTTGGACAAAGGACTTTTCATGTTGCTTAGAGCCAGGTCATGTTCTCATTTCGTGAACATTGTAACAATCTTTCTGTGCAAAAAAGTTCAACACCATGTACAGAGGAATGGTTATGCATGGCCAAATCACAGTCAAGCATAATCCTAGGGAAGCTTACATCAAATCAAAATGCTGGAGTTAAGAAAATTTACCAAGTTCAGAAAGTTTTGCACATTGTTTCATCAAAGAAAGATTATGCGACACAGTTTTTACTTTTTCCTTGTAACAAAATTGCTTTCACACGTAATACGAATGAATGACAGTTTCACTGAGCAGTTATAGTTTTCCAAAGAATTTAATATAAACAGAACGTCAATATTATGCAAACGGTCAACCCAAATGTAAAATATCTGACAATTTATATCTTGGGTTCTAATGAACGTACGAACTTTGTTCAAAATTGCACTTAAAGATAAAATTGAGTTTGTTAAAATGTTATGACAAGGCAAATGTGAACAGAAACAAGAGAGATTCTGCTCAATTGAAACTTTGCAGAGTAAATATCTGTCAGATATCTTTGAGTTTGTACACCTTTTTTGTATTTAACTTGGAAACCTCATTTGACTGCCTTCGGAAGATAATATGACACAGTTAACAAAAATTGTACTTTTAATACGAATGAATCACGTTAATCTCAGTGAAGAGTTATTTGTCCACAGAATGTAAACAAATGTCAAAATTACGCAAATTGACGGCCAGGCCCAAATGTACAATAGCCAATAATTTATATTTCGGATTCTACTGAACTTCCGAACTTCATTCCATTAAAACCGTTTTGGACTGCTGGGCAAATGAGAACAGAAATTAGCTGATCAGCAAAAATAATTCCTCTGCAAGAACTACTGTAACCACAAAAAAAAAAATAAAATAAAATACATCATTGCACACGTGAGTCGCTTAAAAAGATTCAATAAACAAATTCAAACGAAGACCGTATTACAAAATGTAATGAAACGAGTACCTCACACCAGATGGTTAGTGAAGTCATTCAAATACGTTCCATTATTCACAGTATTGATACATTCAATGACAGTTAATAAAGTGAAGCAAATACTATACAATACCTCCTACAGATTTCTGCAGTTCAGAGCGATTTGAAGCAATTACATGTAGCAGACTATATCACCTTAATTATGAAGATCATTCTGTGGTTGGAAAAAAGAGAAAATAACTGTATAAGCATGTTGTCCATATTGTCTGTTTTATTTTCTAGATGAGCTTTACAGGAAGTGAGTTACAGGTTTTTTGGTCTAGCTGAGTGAGGTTTGCAGTTGTGTAATCCAATCATAATTTTTGATCCTTCAATAATGAAATTAACAAGGTGTGAAATTCGTTTTGCTTTGTCTGCGGTCAAAGTTTGTTTTTGATGAGGTGTGATTAAATATTAAAAACAAAGAACATTTTTTTTCTCCACAAATTTGGAGGTGCCTCGTAGCTGTGAATTTTCCTCTTCATTTTTGTTGTTGTTGTTTCAAATTAAGAGTACAGTGCTTTTGTTAGGACATAAATGAACAAAATCTGGGGTCAGAATTAAGAGGATACCGATAGCATACTGGTATATCAGACTAGGTTGAAATAGTTATTTTTAACTTAACTAACTTAATTTTTTTACCTGGAACATATAACTGTACATTTTGATTTCCCTCCTTCCATTTCATCACAGAAAATCTTAATGAACTTGACAGATTTTTCTGTCTTGCATACAGTGTAATACAGTAAGTATTTACCTCTGAGGCCAAGATTTATTGGGAAATAATTTGATAAATGAACATGTTATTGGACGTTGGTAAGAGAAAATAGTTTTCTGAAAATTTTCTTTACAGTAGTTGAGTAGATTGGATCTATGGCACATGTGCATTGCATCTGACTTCTTTTCAATCTCAGAAATTGTGTCAAAGATGAGAGGTAACTAACACAGTAACAAAGCCTGAGTTGGATCAAAATTGAGAACTCACAAATCTGTGGCTTTTATATTGCACGCAAAGTTCTTATGAAATTGCTGGAACGTTTCAGTAAATCCCATGTTTTTGTGATTCTGTTTGAATGTTCAAGACCCGCAACATACATGTATGGAGGTCTTTAACAGACCTGTTTTTCCTACAGTTCAATGTATGATTCATTTCATCATGGGAACATTTGAACCCACAAATGACCAGCTCCCAACATCAATGGCTTCATAGCTCAGTTGATTAGAGTGTCGCACCAGCATCACAAGGTCACGGGTCCAAACCCGTTGAAGTCCTCTAAATTTTCAGGCTTCTCTACTCAATGTCTAAAATTGCATTCATAACTGTGTGGTTCATAGCTTTACTTGATTTCATATCCGCAGTTCAATGTATGATTCATTTCATATATCATTTCCTTCATAGACCTGTTTTTATGACAAAAAAATTAAAGCAAACCATGCTTAGTTGCTTTCATTAAAACAAGTCACTGACAACATACATGAAAAAATAATCTGGGCATTTTGCATCAATTTTGTTAGAAACTTGAGAGAACTTCCTAACATTTAGTTTAATGCTACAATAATAGTGTTGGACTAGGTAGGCTTCCATATCACAACTTTCTTGAGCTCATCTAGTGTAATCAAACTAAAAGCCATCACAAGTACAAACTTTATGTAAAAATAGCTATGTATGATGTGCAATTGCTACAAGTATTCTATTTTGTGTGCATCATTGGTAATACAGTAAGTGGAATAACTTGCATAGCCTACGCAAATAATAATATTATTAATGAATGTTGTACACTGTGGTCCAGTAACTCCTTTTCAAAACAGGCTTAAAGATTTGTACAACACTAACTAAGTAACTGTAAATATCAATTTTGCTTTTAGATTTTACAATATTACGGGTAAATTTACTGTAGTTGGGGAAATTGGTTCATTACATTGTGTAACAGGTATAACCTCATGAGTTCCCTTTTCAGGAGATATTTTTGGTTCTTATGAGTTGCCTTTTCTCAATTGAGTATTGCAATTTATGTTTAGTGTGCAATATTGAAACTCTGTTTTGTGGTGATTCGGAGCATTTTTTGATACACTGTGTGGAAAAGTTCTACTAATGATTATTGAACCACATTCTGTGTGCAGTCATTATATTAAACTTCCATTTGAAACTACTGTATCAAGGTCACAGTAGACTTGGTGTGATGTCTGCAATCTAGCACACTTGTATGTATAGCTCTTGATGGGTGTGAGTGAACTGTGAATCGTGGTGTTGAAGCTTGTGGTGTTGTAATTGCATGCAAATTTTACCAGACCTGTTAATGTTTAACCTATATTGGGCGGCACAGGCTGCACATGTAGCACCTGTGAATTTGTAGTGCTGTTGTCATGTTAAATTCTTATCTGTCATTAATGTACATGTACTTAATTTCTGTTTAAGACAATCTTTCCGTCAACACTTACTCATGAAAGTTAAGTTGTGGTTGACCATGGTGTGTGCACATACGAAAACAAGAATGATATAATTAAATTCACTCAAATACAAACTGTTTTTCCTCTTGACAAAACAATGAGATTCGGATGATAAGCTACAGGTATCACGTACAAAGCCACAGAAACCAGGATAAAGGATCACTCACTTTAATTAGAAACATGATCATGTTGAATCAAAATTTCATATTTATAAGTGACTGAAAGTGTACTTAAAACTCCAGGAATTTTAAGCATTCTTGTTGTTTGATAGTTCATTGTTCTCACTTCGTTTTCATGGCCTAAAATTACATCAATGGTGGATTTTAATTGTTCTTTTCATCTGTAATTACACCAAGTTATCGTAAAACATTTCATGCATGTGTAGCTTAAAGCAGCAGAAATTTTGGTCTTCATCTTGAAGCTAGTAGATGAAAGGTAGCATTTAAGTACACAAAAAATAAAATGCAATTAGCTCAGGGAGGGCATTTCATTGTTAGAGGTCACTGAAGTGAGAGAAGCTCTATTTAAATAATGCAAATCATGTGTCAGGATTTTGTCATGGCCTACCGTAATGAGAATCTTGAACTTTTCATGAGAACTATTGAGTTGGTTTTTATTTCTCTGATCCATGCAGTGGCTTCCTATTCAACTCTTGCTGTTTCGTTTCGATGATTAATTGTCTCTTTGTGTGAGGTTAAAGAAGAAGTAAAAAACCCACTGATGTGGCTACCACGTGCGATGCTTTTGTCCTCATTTATTAATGATCACGTACATGTGCGTTGTATAAGAAATGACTATCTTAAAATTTACCTTGGCAGGTCAAGGCAACATAAAATGAACGCAGCGGCAAGAATGATGTTAGTTTTTGTTGCATGTTGATGAAAAACCCATTAGTGTTGACCTTGGTAAGGTTAGGCAGTGCATTGCAAACATGCAACTGTCAAACTTGAAGGAGCAGGCTGCAACAATGTAAACTTGTCATGTTTAGAAGAAACATATGGTTGCATGGTACCATTGTATACTTAAGAATTTGTTAGAACTGGCATTTACAGGCCAAGGCACTCGTTAAACCTTGCTAAAATCAAGCAGTTAAGTTTTTAATGCTGTATATTTACATGCACAGCAAGGAAGCTGCAAATTGTAAATGTAATATAGCTGCAAAAGACATCTATTTTTACATGTACTTGTAACTTTTATGTGGTTGCCAGAAGCCCTTTAATTGTATAATGATTGCAAATGTATGGTAAGGTATCTGTCAACTGAGGGATTGCCTATAAGAAACACATGTATTATCCAGTGTACAAGGCTAAAGTAAAAAAAAAAAATGGAAAACCAAGGACGTTTTCGACTGATCAGATCGTCATCAGGGTTAAAAAAACACTTTATTCCTGAGGATGATTTAATTCGTTGAAAATGTTCAGTTTTTGTTTTTGAAAAACTTTAACTTTTAAAAGGGTATTTTAAAATTATGAATGGGGTTTTTGGTACACTCAGGTGCATGTACATCTGTACATGTAGTATAAAATTGTCATGTCTTGAGGACACAGTTTGATGTTAAAATAATAATTCCTGACAACAGTGAAGCCAGTGCATCAGACCTTTCTAAATGTTGGCAAGGGATGGGTTGAGATATTTAATTGCTTGCATCCCAGGATTTTGTCTGTCCCGAGGAAACAGGCTTTGATATAATTCTTGATAATACAGTCGACTCCCGATAACTCGAACCTTCAGGGGAAATAGAAAAAGGTTTGAGTTATCAGGAGTTTGAGTTACCGAGGGTAAAATTATATACAAAATTACCCGAAGGAAAATGTAAATTGGTTCGAGTTAGCATGAGGTTCGAGTTAGCGAGGGTCCGAGTTATCGGGAGTCGACTGTAGTAAATCCATGAAAGTGAAGAATGATCATCGCAGTTAATTTTCCAATTTAAGCAATTGGAAGGAGAAGCCTGAAAAAATCAGGGCTTCAACGGGATTCGAACCCGTGACCTCCGCGATACCGGTGCGATGCTCTACCAATTGAGCTATGAAGCCACACATTGGGAGCGAGGTCAATTTAGTGAGTTCATATCTCCCGTGAGGAGTGAAATGATGTGAAGTACATATGAAATAATTCATATATGAACTGCGGTTGTAGATGAAAGTGAAGAATGATCATCGTAGTTAATTTTCCAATTTAAGCAATTGGAAGGAGAAGCCTGAAAAAATCAGGGTAAATCCACTTATCATACAATGCCTGAAGGATCTGCCTGTCCAATGGGTCAAACCACAAAGCACAAATTAATCATGTGGTTAAGAGAACCATTGGCAAACCAGAGTTGAATAAAATGCAGTTGTCCATGCCCACAACAATAATATTGTTTGTACACGTAACCGTTGCAATGACCCTGTGGCTAATAAGTGCTACCATCTTTAATTTCAAGTGTGTGGGCGAAACATGAAACTGTAATGTAAATAGCAGAATCAAATTTACATGCACGTAGCAACGCTTTGGGCTCAATTTGCTTTGAGCTATAAAGATGCTCTAATACTGGGCTCAATTTGCGTGGCTTTATAATCATAAAATAAAAGCAAGCATTCTGTTTAAATTGTTCAGTGATACTAAGGTGGAATGACTTTGTAATTCATCACAAATTTTGTACTGTGTTAATCTATTAGAAGTACAGTAACTTTTTATTTCGTAATCACTTTCTTACTACTTTGTGTAGGTGTAGTACATTGTTATTATGTCATTGTTAAGGACAAGATTTGTGATTTTGGCAGCTAAATCAAGATTAATGTGCTTGCTTCATGTTTGATCATGACCATAACTAACACGAAATGAAATTTTAAATGTGGATTTGATCTTAAGCTTGTGCATTCATCCTTGAAGTCTTGTCAGTGGAGTGAGCACTGCATCTTGTATCAACGTTTTCTGTTTGCTAAATGCACATTGTACATGACCAAGAAACTCTTAATTTAAGAAGCCTTTAAAAATGAGTGGAATGTAGTGTTCTTTCTTCTCTTCACATACCTCAAACAGTATTTTGGACAGTTGATGGATTGTAAAGGACTTGAAATACAGTAATTAAATTTAGAATTGGGTCACCATAAGTGCCTGTCTGTGTTTAAGCTTTAAGGTAGACCAAGATCCTTGTGTTGTTTTACTGAAAATGCTTACATTTTCGACCAGATTTTGTTTTGATTGTAATGAAGAAAAAGAGAGGGATGCAGCATTAGCTTGTTTTTAAACTCTATAACCACATTGAGTGCACACTGCTTGCACACTTGTTCAGCACACTGATGCATATACTTGCATGTACCTAGTGTTCATAACATACATGTAAATTGAAATGTATTGGAAAGAATATGGTTGTTACATGTATGTTCAAAAGTTGTTGAAAATGATTGAGTGGTATCATACAGTAATTTTTGTTGTGCTACAGCTGTAGGTATTCTGAATTTCAACTTTGTAAATCACTCATTGCTTTGCTAATGTTAAATGTGTACAGACACCAAAAGAGGTCATTAAGTTATTGTATAGTGATGTTGGTAGTTGCTTTTCAGTATGAGAACTTTGAAATATGTAGAAAAGAACAAATGTTTACGCATTAGATAAAGGTCAACCTACACGTACACATAAAATGTAGCATGGGTCAGCTCTGCCATCAAGTCCGAATGAATTGCTTCTTGTTAAAGAGTCTTCCAATGACAGGCCTTTGCACACATCAGACTGATTCTTTTATTGTTTACTTGGACAAAAAATGTCTCAAACTACTTTGGATAAATTATTTTACATGTTTAGAGTGTCGACTATTATTACTCTAGCCGTCTACGGCTAGAGTTATATCTTATTTTTATTTTAATTTTTTTTTTGGGGGGGGGGGGCTCACGATTTTGCAATCAATTTTTGTCTAAAAATTGCGTGACATAGCCCCTTTAAGTATCAACTTAAAATCTAATGTACCAGAAGTGCTAATTTATCATGCTGTATTTTCTGTCCAATTCAGAACGGTTGAACTGCGTAAAGCGAGATCCCGAGATGCAGCCAGAAACAGGCGAGGTAAAGAGAATGCTCAGTTTGATGAACTGGCCAAGTTACTTCCTTTGCCAAGTGCCATCACTTCCCAGCTGGACAAGGCATCCATTGTCCGTTTGACGATCAGTTACCTGAATATGAAGCAGTTTAATATTCACAAACTTGGTAAGAAAACACAAATGAACTGATAAATAATAGTATTGGAAGGAAGGTAGTAATTGGTCAAGTCATCTCAAAATTGGCCAAGCATATCGCATGAGGTCTATTTGAAATTATTATGAGTACAACTACTACGTACCTGAATTGTACAAGACGAATTCCATTTAACGATTAAATATAACTACGACAAAAGTCGAGTAGAATATGAGCAGTATGGACTACTTGGTCCCATAATTTGCTCAACTTTTTAAATGTGTAGACCTGAAAAAATTATCGTCCAATTACTCACGCTGGATGCTTATGTAACTGTCCAGTTACAAGTGCAGGAAGTGTGCAACTGTCGACACTACAAGGAATTTAAGAAATGTTGCACACTTTATTTATAATGTTAAGATGAAGTCGGTGCTAGTGATTGTCTATATCTTCATTTGTCTTCTATCACTATGTGTGGGTTTCCAGGGGCTTTGTCATTTGCTTCGTGACCTTACATAGTTCATGGTTCTCATCATTTCTGTGCACAAACTTGCAAGAGTTTATAATTTCCATAACTTGAGCTCCATTTATTGTGCAGAATTTAACTTTAATTTTGAAAAAAGTCAATAAAAGTAGAGCTGTTTGCTCTCTTATTTGCTTGCCATGACATCAAGTGCATGCATAGAGCAACACGAAACCTGCACCAGCTGGGTAACCTTAGCTGGGGAGTCGACATTTTAGTGCCACTTATACTGTAGATTTTAGTCTGGCTAATGTCAGACGATTTTACTCATCAAGTGCTGGGGTACACCTTGGGCAGGAAAGGGATAACACCCTCTCCATCTGCTCAAAAACTGTATCCCAATAAGATGCATTTTTGTTCCTTGTATTTCATCAGCCAAGCAGTGTCACCGTTCTTCAGACTCATTTCTCTCAGAATCCTCCACCTCACCGCCTTCAGATGTCGATATAGGTGAGTAAAATCAATGGGAAGTTTACGGTGTATATGCATGGTTGAGAAAAGTCACTTTATCGTTAACTACATGTACCTATTGTAGTTTGGGGATGGTAGGGATGGACTGAGTTGTCTATTTACTGGATCTGCTTCTGTTTTTACTTGTGAACTATGAAGGAAAAAAAAAATTATTCTCTCTCCTGTTTGGAGAACTCAGACTTTTTTGTGAAGTATGCCTGCCTCACTATCTAGAAAAACTGTATTCTCACTAGTTTTTAATCCATTTCAGTGTATACTTTATTGTCTTTCATAGTATAATTATGTTGTGGTTTAAATTTTTTCCTGGTTCAAAATTTTTAAAACCAGGTCAACTTTTATTTTCCAATGTCTTAGATTCATTATGTTAACTTGGAACAGTGGAACATAAACAACTGGGTTACAAGTTTTTAAACCAAGAACGAATTTAAACCACAACATAATTATACAATGTACATCCCATGCATAAAAAAATTGTTCAGTAAACATTTTTTTGGCAGAGAGTGTGTAAAATGTGATATAAATTATATGAACTGCAGATTTGAAATTATTTTGAAGTAGGAATGATCATCGCAGTTGAAGGACTGCAACTTAAAGCGGACAACATTTCACCTGAAATAGTCACCAGTGTACCTAAGTTTTCTGTGCTGGCAACAAATATTCAAAAGTTGCCAAATTGGCAGCAAAAACCAAAACCATTCCCTCCATCCTACCTTTATGTATTGTGCAATTAAGTAAGGCTTGAAAGCAGGTAAATAGGTGTGAATGACAAGGTTTGTATTAAAATAGGCGGGAACTCTTGGGACTCTTCTCTTCAAAGAGAACATGTCAATATGCGCCATCTTGGATTTTGATTGAAATTTACTTTTTGCTAAGAAGAAGTATTGCTGTAGTTTTCTGATTTGTGTTGTTACATACATCATCAATGACTCATTTTCCATTAATTTTTTCATATTTTGTTTCTGGGAAAAAAAGCGGCTACCAAGTTGTTCAACTCTGTGACCACTTTGAGAAAAAAGTTAATGTCATATCCTGAACATAAGCAGTTGCAGAGAGGCCTGAAAAAAAATCTAAGCTTGAACAAGGCTCAAACCCTTTACAGTTTGATTGCAGCCCACTCTGCTCCATCATGAGCTATCTGACTATCCCTCTATCCTACTCTGACCTGAGCTATCAAGCCATCTGCTCAGCCTTTCCAGGCAGCAGCACCATACTTATGGAACAGACTTCCTTATGAAATTAGATTGATTAAGAGTTTAGATAAATTTAAAAAAGCTATGAAAACATTTCTATTTAATGAAGCTTTTTAGTAATCATTAACTTAGATAATGTTATATTCACACATTAGGGATATTAAATTCTATTGTAAATTTTATTTAGATATGTATGTATTAATTTTTTTTGTTCGGTGTAAAGCACTATTGATCTGTACATGTATGTATTTATTATCATCATCATTATTATTATTATTATTGTTATCTGGGAGCTTGTCACTTGTGAGTGCATGTTACATTCAAGAGGTGAATGGATATTAAAATTATGATTTGTCCAAGTAACCCTATTATGGAACTAAAATTCAAATTCCTGAAGTTTGTTCATGCTAATGATGCAAGGACAATAAGCTAATTTAAGCATTAAAGAAAAAAAATTAATATATTAATTTGCTTCCATTTATGCATACACTGTAGAATGTATCAAGTTCACTGAATTATAATGTACCTATATACCTCAATGTAGATCCTCCCTTTGGAAGTCCTGGACTTGCGTCACCTGGTTCATCTGTTTCGTCACCCACAGCTGTTCCAGGAACTTCTGCAGGTGAAATTAAATATAGAAAAACTAGCCTACAGAACACGATTTTCAGTTGAGTAAGGCACGAAGGAAGTCTGGTGGTAAAGTTTTGATATTCAAATAACCATGTTGTGAAGGGTGACTTCTCTCTATCCAACAGTAACTTTTTCAGGCCTTGCTGGTTTATCCCTGAATGATGTCAAGTCTGAACAGTTACCGTTGGAAATTTAGCAAGTGGCCCTTGACAACATGGTAATTTGAATGTCAAAACATCACCATCTTCCTTCATGCCTTAATCAACTAAAAAATTGTAGCATGTTGTGAAAAAAGCAAGCTTACTTTCAAAAGAGCTTAAGCTGTTACAGCTTTAAGGGAAGAATGAAGGTGAATTAGTGGTCAAGTTAAGTTAAAGGTGAAGTCACGGTGGTAGTTTTGTCAGTTCAAAAGCTGGTATCAGTGGAAGTCGATGTGTGCACTTTATCCTGCTACACAGATCATTCAAAGATGAAACAAATGTCACCAAGGGTCGAAGTGGGGACTTCTCACCATGAATGCTGTGCACTACACTAACTGAGCTACAGTATGCTTCATCTTTACAGTGCTACTATGATGAAAAAAAAAATTAGTTCTCATTTTTCTTCACATTTCGAAAATACTTTTGCGGAATGCTCAGCAGGTGAAATTTTTTGCAGTAATTTCGAGAGCAAGACTGTTTATTTTAACTGCATTTTTTTATTTAACGGTCTGCCATTACTTGGTGCAGTTCTGACTGATAAGCCCTCAGAGAGCTGGATCAAGGAGAGAGTGATGTCATGTACTCACTAGCTTAATTGCATTTGTGATTGCGCATGTGTGATTGCGGCTTATTTAGTATGCAGCACAGGAGTGTTTTGCTTTCAGATTGTCAAATCCATGTTCTTCATACTAATTAAACCACATTCACACATGCCGTTTTTAAGCTGATGAGTAAGTTTCATCATGTTCTCCTCAATCCAGCTCTCTGAGGGCTTATCGGTTGGAACCGCATCAAGTAATCACGGACCGTTAAATCAAAAAATTCCTGTCAAAATAAACAGTCTTCCTCTTGAAAAAACTGTGCAAAGTCTTGCATGCCTAGTATTCAGCACAAGTACTTTCGAAATGTGAAGAAAACAAAAGTGATTTTTGACAATAGTACCACTTCAAGATGCTGTAGATTTCTGACAAATTGTTGTTAGCAGGTGCAGTTGCTCCTTACAATCCAGCTGAAATCACTCTTCAGGACCTAGCCGATAATAGTGGCGTATTTCTGCTGCAGGTCAGTACAGACATTGATGCTGTTTTGGTTTATTGTTCTAAGGTAATTTTATTTCATTTGAAGGAGGCTCGCCAGGGTCAGAGCAATCCACAATTGAAATTTCTGTTGTACGTTTAAATTCTTTACTTTACTTTTAAACTCATGAACAATAGATAAGCTTGGGAGCTGGTGCCTTAAGGTTGGTGGAGCTGGGAAGTGATCTGTTGGGGGTATCCATGGCAACCATGTGAGCGGCCAACACCAAAGGCACTGTCGCACTTAAACAATCAGTGGAATACTTACAACCCAATACTTGCCAAAAATTGGGAAGGGGGAGCATGGAGAGAGGGAAAAGCTTTGAATTGTTCTGCTAAGCACAGGGTTCGTACGCATCTTGAAAACCCTTGAATTTTGAGAGTACATTTTCAGGCCTTAAAAGTCCTTGAAAATCTCTGCTATTCATTCTTGGTCCTTGAAAGTCGTTTAATTTTTGTTGTCATGTATTTGTAATCTTTGAAAACTTCAGTAAAAATAATCAGCCGCTCAAGTTATGATACGAATGTGACGAGCTGTTGGTTAAGAATGGTTACCAGTGCCTTTTCACGTGGGTTAATTCTTCGACGTAAATTAAAAAAATAGGTCCTTGAAATTTCAAAATGTGGTCCTTGAAAAGTCCCTGAATTTTTTATCTAAAAAAGTGTACGAAGCAAAATGGCTGTGCGATAGCCAGCAAGCAAGCAAGTGCAATGTGACCATGAGGAACTCCCTGCAAAACTCAGGGCTGCCCCCAGTCCAGTCCAAGGGGTGACTGCTGTCCAGCATTGTCTTCATTTTAAAATTGCCTAAATTTCATTTAGCCACATTTAAAACCAAAACCAATGAAAGTAATGGTAGAACCAGTCATGTTCTGAAGGAAATACTCAACAGTGAACCACAGAAATCAAAACAACTAAAAACAGAACACAAAGCAATCAAAGGCCAAGGGCAGGAAAACAAGAGTGACTAAATCACAATTTTTAGTTTTGTATGTGAATGGTGTAAAATTTGTGCAAGTTTTTTGCTCCAGTCACAAGCCAACCAAAAACGAAAGCAATTGCATAATTACATTGTACTTTTGACACTCATTGAAAACTGCTCTATTACTCACAGTGCTTTTCTTCCTACAGGCTTTGGATGGCTTTTTGTTTGTCCTGTCCGGTGATGGAAAAGTCTTGTATGTCTCAGAGACAGTTTCAAATCATCTTGGATTGTCACAGGTGCGCATCAAGAGGACATCTGGTGGTGCTGTACTGAATGGGTTGTAAATCTGTAGGATAGTAAATTAATTTTGTTGTGTTATAGGGCAAGAAACACCCTCATGCCACTCTTTGTTTCTATTCAGGTGGAGTTGACAGGAAGTAATATATCAAGCTACATTCACCCTGAGGACCATGGAGATCTTTTTGGTGTGTTGGACGCTGCTAGAGAGGAAGCAGAACATCCCAGTGATCATCCCGATTCTGGGGTTTACACTGATAACATTCCATTCTTTGGGAACCAGCAGGGTAAGCATCACATACACCTACATAGCAATTTTTCTTGGACAATTTTATTCTGTCGGGGGGG
>BLFK01000535.1:1820888-1839252 GCA_014634185.1 Astreopora myriophthalma
GGGGGGGAGAAGGCATGAGGTTATGTTAAGTGCCAGCCCAAAGGCCAGACCACAACAGCTGGGAACTAAGTCCAGTACTCTTTGCGATCAGTGTGTGGGTTCTTTACCATCCCACAAAGTCATCATGAACAAGGCAGTGAGACAGGCCCTACGGTTTCTTGTCCTTATTCGAGAAGACTAGCAATGTGTCATCAGCGGTGCATTGCTAGGGGAAGGGTAATAAGTAGCGAAATGAGATAAACCACTGTGAACAATGTGTCATTGGCCGTGCCTCGCTAGGGGAAGGCGAATAAGTGCTTACTTCACTTTAGTATGTTTCAAATGCTTGGAGCCCTTCTTTTGAAAGAATGTGTTGCACATAGTTTACAGGTATGTGTGTGGTTTCAGGGCTCGAAAAAACCCCCGTCCGGTCGTCCGGGACAAGTAGATTTTCCCCTCGGGCAAGTAACTTTCTCTCCTCACTTGCCCCACGGGCAAGAGCCCAGGCAAGCCGTTCACCGACTAAATTTGTGATAATGATTTTGAGCAGAAAGGGTAAATTTTGGGCGCAAGGGTAATCAAGTGTTTAGATGAAGCTTGACGAAAATTACAATTTATAGTGTTGTTTTGTTGATTGCGTGACGCGCGCTCACAGCTCAGAAGTGGTTGCCTAGCACGTGATCAAAATCTGCCCCGATCAAATGTCTTTCCAGGATTAAAAATAGCTGCATTGGGCACGAAAACGCTGTGCTTCTTTTGCAATTTTTTGCGAGCATTTTCCAGTTTCTCTGTACAAAACGTAACTCAACAACGATATATCAAAGCTGTAGAAATTGTACGCGAAAAAGCTGCATATTTCGACCACGAAAACGAAGCCAGCATTTTTTAATGCTAAAATCCAGCTAAATCTCTGTTTTCGGCGAAACATACAAATTTGCTAGTGATAACATACGTGGGTGCCACCACGCGAAATGAAAGTATTATATTATTAAAAAGAAATGTATAAGTGAGTCATCAAAATACTTTCAGAGTTCCTGTAAGATGACTTAAAACAGTTTTTCTTTCAAACTAAGACGTTTCCCCTGGACTGAAACTATTTTTCATTCACCCAAATGAAAAAATATGCTCTCGCCGGCTTATCAAATTCGACACTGTGCCTGTGTCAAAAGGGAGCAACTAGATCACATGGACTTAAACCATGTGAAACTTCTTATTTTTCATACATGACATAGAAATCACACTTAAACCTTTTTTCTGAAGTTAAAAAAACAGTTGGTACGAAGAGGACTCGCACCCGGATCACCAGACTACCAAGCGGGAATCATATCCACCTAACCACCGGTGTCACTCTGCCAAATTCTTAATTTTTTTTACTCCAAATCCTAACCCTAATATAAAAGCTAACCACAAGCAATCTAAGCTAATGTAGGCTAACCGGAGTGCTATTTAGGCTAACCGAAGTGCTATTTAGGCTAACCGAAGTGCTATTTAGGCAGCATCGCTCATCTGGTTTAGGCCGATGTTACTCGCTATACAAAGAACTGAGTGATGCGTGGTGTAATACGTCATGGGCTGTCCATCTGGTTTAGGTCGATGTTATCTATTACTTTCCGTGTCAAAACTGAAGTTGGTAGGCGCCTTGTTAATTCTGCGTGTTGTAAATTTCTCGCGCTTCTCTTCACAATGACTTCGTGGAGCTAGACAAGATCAGACAAGATGCAGGTGAACATTCGAGGAGTCGAACACGATCTTTGACGAACCGTGCAACTTCATAAAAGCAGAATGAAGAAGTTAAAAGTTGTGGAAGTATTTCAATATAATGGCTTAAACACAAAAGTGTTCAGCACTAAGAGGACTACAGTCAAGATGGGTTTATTACATTAAAACACGCCCGTAGTATGACTTCCATTTTTGGGTTCATGAATTATTAATGAGTTTGAAAACTTGGGCAAGCAGGGAAGTGCCCCGGGCAAGCAAAATTTGAGAGTTACTTGCCCAAAGGGCAAGGGGGAATTCAAATATTTTTCGAGCCCTGGGTTTGACAGAAAAAAGGGTTCAAAATTGCCTTCCCATGACACAATTGAAAGTCACAAAATTTACCAGTAGCGACATTTGTAAGGCCAGGTAGGAACGTTTGCCACGCAACTGAATAAAGCTCTGCAAATTAGTGTCGTTTTAAAAGAAACACCACTTTTCAATTCTCGTTATTATGCTCTCGTATCTGCTGCACTTCCTAAAATCAATGTGGTAATCTTGCTGTGATATTTGCTTGCCAGTCAAACATGTACATGTATTCCTCCATTTTCCAAACACAAAGAAGTGGTTTTGAAAAACAAGATGCAGATAAGTTTTGGGGGCCTGTAGTTTTTTCCCTCCTAGTGCATTGCACAGGGTGTCAATCATTACCAGTAATCTTTATCAATCGTTTTATTGGCAGCTTTTGCCAACAGTGAGGATGTCCCCAATAAAGAAAAGGCCAGATCTTTCTTTGTACGAATGAAATGTACTCTTGTTCGGCGAGGCGGGTCATACACCAAATCTTCAGGATTCAAGGTGAGGACATTAATTTTTAGTCTACACAGTGGTTATGAAAAGACTATGTCTTTCTTGTACTTGTTGTTTACTATTTTTTTGACAGTCCCGTGTAGACTAGCTAGTTCTATTTGCAGGTTAGGCCCGTGCAATTTAAGTCTATTGAAAAAATGTAAAGCTTGTTGTTTGATCATTTTTTAGTGGAGGGGTTATTACAGTGTGGGGATGAAATTTCAGATGCTAATATTGCAAGAGTCTTTTTTTTTTCATGGTAACACTGGAGAGTTAATTGCAACTTGTGTTTTTATTGAGCCTCTGTTTCCTTAGGCAATTTTTCTCCTAAAAGTCTTGTTGCGAGTGTGAAAATCGTGATCAACAGTTAGGGCTCTGTTATGTTGCGAAGTCTGATAGCAACACGAGTTGCACACAAAAAAATTACCTTGTGCAACATACCCCGCCTCAAGCATTCCTGGCATTTTTTTGTTGCCGCAAGTTTTGCAAAAAGTGGAAATCATTTCTACTTTCTGAACTGTTTCATGCAATGCTGCAACACGTTTTTCAAATATTGCACAGTGTAATATCGTTCCTGCTGCTTGTGTCACAATGTTTTGTGGCATCAGGCAATGATAATGCTCTTGGGCCCTCATGTGATCATCGAGCAAAAATTGTAAATTGCAGGAAATGTGACTCAGTGTAACTCATGTCTAAGAACTTGTCTTGCAGTGTAACTTGTGTAACAACAAAATTGTTGGACAAGAGAAATGGCCTTGTGTAATGCCACCTTTACTGATGGAATTGTTACTTTATAAAAGCCTGTTTTCTGTTTTCTTCCACTGTACATGAAAGCCACGTTTACATTTCGCTCCGTCAATTATAAAATATTCATTGTATTAATAGTAACTATTTATTGTGCCTGAGTAGTAGCTTTTTCTGCTCCCTTCTTGTAACACCACAATTGTGATATTTCAATTATGTACTCAAAGATACTAGCTCTATCAAGCTGCTCTTTAATTTGAGTTTAAACAAAGTTATGTGTGTATGATTCATGCCTTCCAGGTTATCCATTGCATGGGAAGAATGAAGATGTACCAAGCTAAGGGCCTTCCAGAAGTGAAGTTTGCATTTGTAGCTATTGGGCAACCCCTGCCCACCATGAATATCAATGAGCTTCCTCTGGAGTGCAACATGTTTGTGAGCCGAGTAAACATGGATCTTAAAATTGTTTATTGTGAAGGAAGGTAAGAAGGAGAATCTTGGAAGGAGGTCACGGTTACAATACACACTTTTGAATAAAATTAATTGCCCCTAGCTTTTATACTTTACGAACAATACATTACTTCGGTAGGACCACACTACAGTTAACAATCATTGACAACTGCTGTGCCAATTGTGATAACATGAAAAATTATCGTTGTTCTACAGGAAGCCTTTTTGGAGAACACAAAGGAGAATATCCATATTGATAAATTATAGTCTTAATAATAACTACATTCCCACAAAAACTGATGCTACGACAATACAGTGACCAGTAAAAGAAGTTTACATTGAAGTGTTTTGCTTTTAATGGTCACAAGATAATTCATCTGAAGACTTGAAAGTTATTTGTGCAATATTGAAACAGTCTATTGTGGCTTTGGCTACACTTTTCAGAATCCACAAATTTATGGATTATTTTGCAAGAGACATTGTTGGAATCTCAGCATATGACTTCTACCATGGCAACGACATTGAATTGATTCAAGTCCACCATGCAAAGTGTAAGCAATCTGTGTTTTCCTTTCTGTTTCAGTTTAGTTGTATGGTTAAGGGTTGCTTTCCAGCAACTAATAGCGACCTTCAGATTAAAGTACGAGTATGAGTATCCCAAACTGAAGGTTGCTATTATCTAAAAGGCTGTGTTAAATAGTTTCGAAAGTGACTTGTAGAGCATGACCAATTTTACGCTCGCATCTACAGGTGAGCAGGTAAGCACTAATTTCCAACCTTGTATTGGCAGTGCTAAAAAATCACCCTGCCTTTTACCCCCATTCCAGATCTCCCTTCACTTCCTGTGTGTACATACAAAAGAATGAAAGTTAGGGGGCAGTTGTCAATTGGGACTTTGTCCTGTTAGCTTACAGTACTGCTCAAAAGTAAGTTGACAGTCTTGACTCGATCCTCAAATCTCAATTCTTGCGTCTTGAAGGTCGAGATGTTCGAGTTTCAAGGTGCGAGAATCGAGTGTTGAGGATCAAAGTTCGAGAATCGATGAGCTCTGGAATATTCATAAACTTGAATTAGTGCGAGAATTAGCAATTTATCCCTCAAAGAAAAAGAAAACTTGGGAAAAAGGACCCCACGGACCATATATATATTTAACTGAACACCAATCGAAACACAATCGATATGATGTATAAATATGAAAAATGTGTTGGCGTGTATTGTTGCAAAGTCCTTGTTAGCTTTTTTCTGCATAATTGTGGGCATTATGCATGTCCATAATGTGCGTGAAATGACACAAGTCAGCCATCATTTATTCACCAAAACATGTTGAGCAAGGTGTTGAAGAAGCAAAGATCGAAGGGAACCTGCAAAAGGACCACGAAGCTGGTGTGTGCATTTTCACACATATTAAGTTACATCAATATGATCACTCAGTGGTAAATTAAATGCCGGAAAGGTTTGATTCGTTCCACTATACAGACGGGAAACTATCCTTCTAATAAGACGATCTTTTGAAACATTTTCCAATGATTTCGTTTCAAGTTAAAATAATTGCACAAATTTGCAGACGTCAAGCAAAAGTTGAAACATTCACATTTGCGTAATGCAACTGCATTACAAGACAACCTTGCTGTTCATAATCGATATTAACTTTAACTGAATTCTGGGGAACAACAGGCTTCTCTTTCTTTTTAATCAACTCCCGTAGATCACTTAAGATCGCTTGCTCGAGGCATTACTTTCTATAGAAATCGACAACGATCGATACCGCTTATTACTGGGGTAAAAGAAGCTTTGGGTTTCAAGTATTGTCAAGTGAGCCCACAGATGTTCGAGTTGATTGTGAAGAACAGCCGTTTTGTGAATTATCGCGACAAATTATTCATTGATCCTTCCTTTGAGGATCCTTCTTCCACGTGTGCACTGGTACAACACACACACGAGTGCGGCTTGCTTGACCAATTTATTTCTTGCAAGATCAGTCAAGCAACAAGCTTATTATTTTTCTCAACTCGAAACTCAAATGACTCAACTCTCAAGTTGGGAAACTCGACTTGAGACTTGATTCTCGAAATTTTTGAGGATTGAGAATCGAGTCTCGGGTTGTGTTTCGTGAGTGGCAAGTGACTGTCAACTTACTTTATGACATAACTAAAGCAAAGGTTGTGCTCTGATTGGTTAATTCAGCGTCTACTATTTGCCCATGGGTTTACGCTGCTGACGTGTGTGCTAATTTTCGTGTGCTTGTTTTCTCTTGTCATGTAAGACTACACTAACATTTTTTTGTGATGTAGCTCAATAAAAGGACTTCTGTAGTTCCAATGTCTCAATGTTATGTTATAAAACAAATGGTAAACGCCATAGCGTGCACTATTGAGTTATGGATGCACTTGGGAAGTTTGCTAAGCACTCAAGAAGCTAGAGTCACTTCTTACGTGCTTAGCAACCTCCCGCATGCATCCATAACTCAATAGTGCACGCTATGGCGTTGAACATTTGTTAATTTGAGTGGTACTGTAATTTAATTTTCTATTTCTATTGTTTGTGTTTGCTGTTTATCTGGTTTATTGTGATGAATGTGTTAAAATAAAAAAATATTGACATGAAAGTGTGCAAGTTTTCTTTTTTTTGGGGGGGGGTTGGGGCAGGAACAGCAGAACCAACAAACACTTTAGGGGTTACAGGGTCGGTTTGAAATGACTCCAAAAGAACTGTAAGATTAGGTACATATCACTATACTTGTCTGTTTCACAAATAGATTCCATGTTGATATGAATCTGGTCAGTAATACTGTATGTAGATCACAGATGATGTCAAAATATGGTGAGAAAAAGGAACACATGAGCTGTTAGGTCAGTGTGTCACTGATGTTCTTACAACAATTTGACAACTTCTGTGACTTGCTACTGAACAGTCAAACAACAACATGGAATCCACGATGTATACTCTTTTTTATAAGGACATCCAATTTTTTAGAGGTGGGGCTGAACATTCTTATTTTTATTATTATTATTTGTTTTTTTGGCAATTTTTGCCTGAAAACGTTCTTATGGTGTTGTTAAAGTCACATGTAGTATTTAAAATTAATCAATGTGGATGTGACCAGGAAACATATCAAAGTGCATTGTTTGCTGTGATGTGGTATCAAGTTGCTTCTCCCTAAGTATTTGGGATAATCGTACTGTTAGACTGCGGTATAACACTTATTTACCTATTGAAAAAAACACAATTAACATATGATTAAAAAAAAAGTTCTTAATGTGAATCACAACTTGAGGTATGTTCTTAGAATCTTCTTAAAATTTTGGTTCATCTCAGCAAGTCAACGTTCTTATAAAAAAGGTTCTTATATATTAAAAAAAAGAGTGTATCCATTTCTGCAAACGAACGATAAAAAATGTTATAATGTCGTACATTATAAGTACAGTATAAGTATAAGTAGGGACATCTGCAGGCACAGTATTAACAAAACTCTTGATGCCAGCTTTCCTCCACCTCATTCAAGATGGTGGATGAAGAAACTGTCTTTTTGCTTGTGGACGGTTTCTCCACAAGGTCTGGGTCAAAGTGAGCCATGATTGGTTGACCAGCTTGCACTTATCTCAACCTCGCTCGCAATGTGACATAAGCATAACACAAGCATAAGAAGAACAAACTGTGCTCATGCTTATGTGCTACTAAAAACCAGCCTTAACAAGTCAGAGCAAATGAGTGTAATTCAGCTCATTATGTTGTACATGTTTACAAAAAAGGATTTAGCACTCATACCCTCTGATATTTTGTGTTGACTATTCCCATCCACAGTTCTGGCAAAGGGCCAGGTCCTCACAAAGTTTTACCGCTGGATGAACAAGAATGGTGGCTGGGTTTGGATGCAAACAAAGGCATCTCTTATCCCACATCCCACAAATCCAGATCTGAAACAAATGTTGTGTCTGAACTACATTGTAAGGTAAGCAACTGGCATGCATTCACTATTCCCCCAAGATTATCCTTGTCATTTATTTCTTAGAATTTGGTGTAATTGATTGACATTGGACTTTTGCTTTGGCTGATTAAAATCAAAGATCATTTTTTATGTTACTGCAAAACTCAGAAAACCATGAACAACAGAAATATATATGTGGAATGTTATTCTGTTGGAAGGAAAAAGCTAATCAGGTGTGAGAAAACTAAGTCGCAAACAGCAGGTTGAGGTTTACCAGGCCAGACCAACACTCAGGGTCTCAAAATAACTGAGGAAAATGAGCTGCCTTTGCTTAGACAACTGCAAATGGTTAGTCTCTCTAGTCTTATTGGATGAGGACAATAAACTGTAGGCCCCATCTCACAACCCTTGTTCGTAAACAACTGTGTGGGACATTAAAGAAGGCACACACTTTGCAAAGAGTAGGAGACGTAGGTTGCGTAGGAAATGCTGCGTGATACTAGCTACATAATCTACTATAAAATCTGAGGGTAAATAAAGCTATGATGATGATGATGATGACAACCTGCACAACCTGAACTTAATGGGGGTTGGTCATAGGTCTTTGTGGTTATTCATGACAGTAAAGGCAAGTGAGAAATTTTCTCTCTTTGTTCACAGTGAAGTGGAACATCGTGGAGTTGTCCTGGGAATGGCACAGTTGGAGGATAAACCACCGCTGCATCCTAGTCCTTACATCACTGAGGTCGAGAATGATGCCGATGACAGCGGAGAGTTAAGAGATGCTCAGATTGATGACCAAGTCATGGTGTACCCCAAGTGGCACGAAAATTGTGAGTAATTACACTTGAATGTCAAATGGGGCAGCATGGCCTAGTGGTTAGGGCATCTGACTTGTAATCCAGAGGGCCTGGGTTCAAGTCCAAGCCCTGACCACTAGACAACTAGGTGGAATAATAATTGTTCTAGATAGCCCCTGGTTCAAATTCTCAGCTTCGCTTGTAAATAGCCAACTGGTCTGCCATCTGCCAGTTGGGATTTTTAGCTCTGTTAAGTTCATTCGTATCATTTGTTTCATTGATGTTAATGATAACTGGAATTAGCAGTGGCACCTCCACAGAGTGGTGATTTGTCCATTGAATCCAGGTTGGATTGGGATTTTGAAACGTGGGTTTTTGAGGAGAGGGGTGGTGGAAGGCGAGTCCTCTCACAACTACAGTAAGCATGCTCCCCCAAATCAGAAATGATCACCATCTCACAGTGTTTCTTTGCCTTTCAGCTGACAAACTTGTGCCCAAACCAACCCTCGTGGACACCGTGGCCTTGTCACGTACAGGTTACTCAAAGGCTATTGAAGGCCCCTCATTGCCAGATGAGGTATTTACAACTATGGCTGAATCGCTGAATAAAGCTCCGACCATCACCTGGAGTACTAAATACAGTAGCAACAGGGTTAATGATGGCTCGACGAGTACCCTAGACGATGACTTTGAGGATTTATCTGAAATCATCAATGCCGAATTAACCAAGCTGGATCGGGAAATTGTCAAGTATGTGGCAAATGGTTCAAAGGATGTGACATCAATGACTCAGCTGTCTGATGGAAATCTTGAGAACATGCTGAATAGTAACTGGCTGGGGAGTACATCCTCAAGTGGAGCCATTCAAAGTGGCCACCCACTGGGAGCTCCAAAAATGGAACCAATTTCATCAGATGGTGGGATGAATTTTAATGGGCAGAGTTCACAGCATGCCATCAGTATACCTGGTCAGAGAATAGGTAACTTGCCTGTGGGAAGCTATCCCGATGATGTGAAACCTGGATTGATTCCGCTGGAAGGGGATGCAGTTTTTCAGATACCAAGCTCAAAAAGGCAGGGAATCAACAGCCCCTGCATGTTCAGCAATTCTAGTTTGAGTGCAGACAGAAACTTGCGGCCAAATGGTCCAATACAGAGTCAGATGAATGGTACATCAGCTGTCCCCATTGTTGGAGCACCACAGCAGATATCACCTGTGAGAACTGCCAACAATTTGAGTGCATCTCTTGTCCCAGTGAGAAATACCAATTATTCCTCTAACCAACCAGTAAAAATGTCTGTGGTTGGATCAACAGATCAAAAGGAACCACAGCTGCAGTTTGCCCAAGTGCTGAAAGAGGCTCTTCCCGATAACAGTTACACTGATCAAATGGTGATTGACTTGGTTGATGAAATGATGGTTGATCAAGAAGATGAAAATCAGAGGAGAAAAGATGACCACAGACTTGCCACGCTTCTGCATCATGTAGGATTCATGGAACCTGGGGTCTTCATAAAGCAGGAGGCTGTAACACCAACTCTGTCTCAACCAACCTTTGCATTTCCCACTCTATCCAACAGCATAGCAACACCAGAGTGTCAACCTCAAATGCCTCCAAGCACTTTCACATCCACAGCTAACTTCAGTGGAAGTGAAACCACATTTGTTGGCTCACCCCAGAGACCACAGAATGGTACAGTCACCAACCAGGGCTCGCTTATGGGCTTCCAGAACGGGAATATTAATACCCAGTTTGTCAATCAAGAAGACAAAAACATGAACTTTTTGAACTCTCTGTCAAACAACCACACTGGGTTGCCCAGCAATGCATCGTGGAATTCTAATGTAATGCCAAAGCCAAATGTTGAGCAGCAGGGTATGAGAACCTTAATGCAAAATACAAACAACATCTCTGCACCCAGTCAAAGCACCAGTTCAGGACTGTTACCTCAATCGAACACTCCCAACTTCAACTTGTTACCGCAAAATGGTTCAAGAGTTGCCCAGGGTAATTCATTTAACATGAACATGGTGCAAAATATGAGTCAACTCGACTCTCTTTTGCAGTCAGCACAGCTTCAAACTGCTCCAAGCTACCAGAACATGAATGGCTCAAACCTACTTCTCAACGATCAGACCTTTGTGAAGTTTGACATGAGTAGAAAACTTTGATGTGTGGAAGACTGTGGACCAAATGCACGCGTGCCAGTTTTGGGGCAGGCCACAAGCTCAAGTACATGTATACATTTGGTATATGCATTTTGTGTGAGTCTTTTCTTTGGGGTATGTTATAGACATGGCAACATTACATGTATTTGCTAGTAGCATAAGTGAGTGTATAAACATCCATGCACAGTTGTTTTACATTTCAGTGCCTCTCTTACAGAGAAGGAAGAAAGCGTTGCATCATTTTTTTAAATGTATATACATATTAGTAATTATCAACCTAATATCTTATTTTGTAGTAATTGACAGGTGTTAAAATGGAAGGTGGATTGATGAATTTTAATTTAGTCTTGTTATGTCAAAATTTTGACTGTTCTTTGTACATGTACATGTAGTTAGGGTTATGGTAATCATTTTCATACAGTGTAACCTTGACAGTAACCTCACCAGAACAAATCTCTGATCATAAAAAAGAGCATTTTTACACCATAAATCGTTGTGTTAATTATTGGAACTATGCAAGTAGATGAGGGTCTTTGGGCACAGTGAATCTGTTGAATCTTTGCAAGGGAGAAGAATAACAGAAGGAGTTAGGTGCATTGGTAGAGGTACCTAAGCCAGATAGGAAGTCGCAGATGTTGTTGTAAGACCAAGCAGTTGTACCTCCATACTCCCTGATAATTTTTAACCTCTTTTTAATTGTTGCACCTAGTTGCATGAAGTGTTTTTAACTTGAGCCACGTGACATCAAGTGTTATGTCATTTCAATGTGACCAATCAGGATTCAGTCTTTAAATAGATAGCCACATGGTCTCCTGCAAAAAATTAGCTTGGAAAGGTTGTTTCTGATGGCCATTCATGAGGGATTCATTCTATCCTCACTTTTTCTCATGATTTAAATTTTTTAAAAGTGGGCACTGTTTTAATGTGGACATCTCTGTTTAAACTACATCAGGTTAGCTTACCTCAGGCAAGTTTGGTTTGTTTATCAATAACATAACTCTCTTTAAGTGCACATCACCATGAGGCGGAGTGTCTAGTCAAGAGCTTGTCCAAACGTTTTCTTCTGTGAAGCCATTGTATTTCTATGTCAACAAGTAGCATTTTTTCTTCGATTTAAAAGGGCACTGTCATGCTATTTGATCTCACTGTAGAATGCTAAAAGACATGTTTAAGTCAGTGAATAACACAAAATAATACTGCCGTTTGTTTATTGAAGACCATGTTACTGTACAGAGGCTATTTTCTGTCTTCTGCTTTTTCGAATGGCCAGGATGGAAATGGTTGCATTTTGAAAAATTTCGCCAAAATTTTTCAAATTTTCGCATCTCATCTTGAAGACATGGTCAAAAATGTATTATGGATGACCCTCTCCGAAAAAAATAGTTTGACATCTTCCTCAATTTAAAGGAAGGTTTTGGGCACAAGTAAAGGTCATAAATAAGGTTTGGCAGCAAAACGTCTGTGTCAGAGCCCCTTTAACTGGCTGGCCTCTCTCTGTGTATTTCACTGTATGGACATCAAATTAATTGCCTTGCAAGTATGTATTTGGCATTTACAGATGACCATGGACTTACCAGTTGTACGCACTTCTAATGCATGATTACTTGTACTGTTACGTTTTCCTTTAGTGGGCTCTTCAGCTGGTAGGCTTGAAACTCAAAGGACTTTTGAGTTACTGATTTTTTTTACCAAAGGCATTTTTACCATCGAGGTTACACTGTATGCGAACAAAGACTTGAGCCTTGCCCACATGAACAAATTATACATGGCAATTTTTATGTGACAAATATATTTACTTGTGTGTATGGGACAGGAAATATTTGACAAAACTTGTTTGTTTGTTTGTGAACCAGAAATGAGTGACCAGGAAAGCTAAGACACACAAAAACAAGCTCAGCATGATTGGAAACCCTTGCAAATATATTGCCCAATATTTGCAATAATTTATGTTCCAAGTCATCTACACAAACAAATTTTTGCATTTGGCAATTTTTATTTCCTACTTCAGCAATTACATTTGTTACATATTTTGCCATTCACAGAAACAAATGAAAAATGGGGCATAAAAATTGCTGTATGAAATTTGCTCATTTGGACAAGGCTTTAAACAGTCAAGACATCTCTGGAGTGAAAAAACTGTATAAACAGAAATAGTCAAAGTACCAGGCTGGTTAAGACTGGCATCTTAAATAGTTATCAATTTTTTATCATATCATCCATGCCATACATTATATGGTAGCATTTGTAATTAGTGTTTTGCTTCAACATTTATTTTTAGCATTGCAACATTTGTAATGCCACGATTGTAGAGTTAACAGTGTTTATTAAATTCTGAACCTCATGTAATGCATCTCCAGGTTTCTCATTGGCTCCCTGGATCCCGGTTATCGGATAATGTGCCTACATTTGACCTTATATGGAAAATGAGTCCAATGATTATTGTTTTCAGCTGGAAGCCAAGCTTTGTCTACAAAAAGTGAATGGAAGGTTGAGAATTTAATAAAACAATTATTCCATTAGTCCATTTTGGAAACAAGATAGGTTATAGCGTACTCATATCCAATGCAGGCTCATGAAACAATTGCTAAATAGTTTTCATGGTAGCAAAGATTTGCCTGTCATGTAGTTTAAGTGCTGATGCAGGCTGTCATATTGCGGCATGTCGTCTGCATATCTTGACCATAAATGATCTGATTAATTCCCTTGGTCACTTTGGAAATGCCAAGAAAAAGTAAATTCTTGTACAAACAATTTAGGGAAGGATGCTTCACTTAAAAATTCATTGGTGAGGAATTTCTGCACAATGAAGCAAGCCAGTCTTTGCATCCATGTTCTTCGAAAAACAAGGCAGTTTGTGACATCATCTCAGGAACTGACGCATGCCTCACTAGCTCTGCTGTAGGTCAAGTTATTGCTAGTTTTGCTGAGTTCTATGGCACACAAAAATCCCAATTGCGAGCAGAAAACAGCAAAATCCACTTGTGGTTTGATGGACTTAAATCAGGTGTTACATTTTGGTCTGTACAGAACAGGTGTTAATCGCGGTATGCCAATGTAGAGCAAAATTACTCTGTATACCAACTTGGGGGTTCTTATTTTATCACACTTGAGAGTAACATCTCTTGGTCTGTAAATTTTGTTTGCAGTTATTTTGGGCCCACAATTCCTGTGATTCTGTAGTTCTCTGTAATTTTGCATGAAACCTTCAAGGCATGGAGTAGGTGTCTGTAAGAGGACTTTAACCCTGTACCCAGTTTGCGTACATGGTTGCAAGAGTCACAGTATAAATGTTTGTCTATTAAAGTGCTGGCTTATTAATCTTGAGGACCAATTCTTCCAGTAAGTGTAGTAGGTATTTTTGTAGCATAACTTGCTTTTGTCAATTGTAGTGTTAAAAAGCAAATTGGCCAGATGTAGTTTTACAAAGTGAATCAAACAAAAATCTCATTTGCTTGTGTACAGCTCTTTTTGTTATTTTCTTTGTGTGGCATAATTATTGTAGTTGGCATAATATCTATTGTAGACGTTTTCCATGCTAATATTAATAATTATTGATTGATTGATTTTTAGCATTTTGTATCCAGATCTTTCATGTCTTTCCCTTGTGTTTTTGTTTTGTAAGGGGTTGTAGTGTTTCACCTCTTTAAATCCTCCTTGTAGTGCTGCATTCAAAAGTCAGTTCCATAAGTGTGCTTTGCCTTTATTTGAAGAGACAAGATTTCCTTGTTGTAATGTTTTTGTCCACATAAATAATTGTCTTGGGAATTACTGCTTAGTATTTAATGGCCACACTTGATGACCTAAAACAGACCTAAAACTCAGAATCAGCCTCTGCGGCATAACAAGCAGCACCAGAGAAAAGTATCTCTCATTAGCTTTCGTTTGAATGGGCACACTTAAGAGTTTAATCTGCAGACTCAAAAGTTAGAACCACCTTGTATGTCTTCATGATAAACAGCACCACAGGAGAGCACATCAGTGTTCATTAGCTTTCATTTCAGTATTCAATCCACAGACTCGAAAGTCGGAACCAGCTTACCATATCACAGTAAAGAACTGCTCAATAGCATTCATGTGAATAGACATTTTTAATGTTCTTTATCCATGGCCTTGAGAGCGAGAACTACCGTTTGCAGCATATATAAAGTGCCACATGAAAGTATTGCCTGCTAGCTGTCATTTGATCGACCTTAGCAGACTTCCTTCAGTAGAAATGGAAGCACAAGTGTGTGGATAATGTTCTTGGGAGTTTCTCATATTTAGCACAATAGTAAAGTCACTGGGAAACATTTATGAATGCTTTTGAGTCTTCCAATATAAGCACTTAAAATTACAGTCATTCTTTACAGCAAATTAGATGGTCAGAGTTGTTTCCTGCTCGCGTAACTTTTTTTTTTTCAAGTATGATTAAGGTGAATGTGTAAATTCCCCTTGACGGTTATACCAGAATTTGGTATCAAACTGAAATGCAGACAGGTGCAAAATAACCTATCCCACCCTAGATAAACTTGCTTGTTAGCACAGATATGGAATTGGCAGACTGCACAGACATGACAGTATTATATAAAGTAGATTGTTTCCCCCATTCGTACTATATTATTAATGGGAAAGCTACACATTATTTCCTATAGACTGTGTCTAGATGACCAATAAACAGTTAGAAAAAACATGAAAATGTGTTGTGGATGTGTATTTACTAAGCATTAATAAGCTTAAAGGGGCTATGTCACCACATTTTGGGTGGTTTGGAGAAATTGTTTTCTAATTAATAATATGAAATTCCTTTGCAGATAAAATCATTGTCATATTTTGGTTATTTTGTCAAATCAGAGCTGGATTGCAAGCAATTATTGAATTTATACAACTTCTTAAAAAATGCAGTCATGTGCAAAATATGCAGGTAATTAAATGAAGACAGACCAGGATAGTTTTATAGTTCTTTTTTCTCTCTTTGTTTTCATCCTGTAGCCCTCAATTTTCCGTGCTACCTGCAAAATTATTGATGTAAGTTAAACACTGTTTATTGCTTGAAATTTGGTGGTGCTTTGACAAAATAACCAAAATGCAAAAAAAAAAAAAAAAAAAAGTCCTGAAGGCTATGCATACAGCCCTTCTAATAATTTCAATGCAATCCCTTTGACTTGTCCTTTTTTCCCCATCCATGCATCTCTTTGGCCATGTTGTTCTACAGTTTTACTTAGTAAGTGGTTATTGTGATGTCCTAATTTATTTTATGAGCATTATGTGTTATGAAATTGCCTAAAATTGCATGACATGATGGCCACGTTAAGTACGCTCTTTCTGCAAGTACAGACAGAACATGAGGTAAAAGCAAAAGTCAGAAAACTAGATAACACTAAGTTAAGCCTATAATTCAAAGTGAACAAAAACAATGCTTTCCTCTACTCGCAGAAGGACCCATTAAGTAGTTCCCAAATTTTCTCATGTTAAAAAGTGTGCCTGTGCTGAGTTGTTCAAAGCATGGTTGGTGCTAACCCTGGGTTAAGTCTGATTGAAACCTATAGGTTGCTGTGGTATTTAACCCGGGTTATTGCTAACCTTGCTCTGAAAAACTCGGCACTGGTTGTGATATTATCGTATCTTATTGGTTTAAGAGTTCTGGCTCAACACCACCAAGGCAAAAGTGAAGAGAGACACCCTCCCTGCCCTAGTTACCTGCTTGGGGATGTAGACGTCTTTAACTTGAAGTATCTAATTGTACCCAGGCATATGATGAGCTGAATTACAATCACATTTTGATTGGCTCTTGTGATCGATTGGGGGACAGATGGTTAGATGACAGCATTAAAATTTTGAGTTGCTTTATTATATAACACAAACAGATTTTATGTTGCCATGTATCTGTCCAGTAATGGATCACAGATGTCAAAATGTGGTAAGAACACCAGTGACACACTTGCCTGTCACATCTGATGGCCTGTGTGCCACTTTTTTTGTTCAACCTGGAACCCAGGCTCCCTCTCATTTCCTCCCATGTCATTTAGAGAGTGAGAAAGGGATAAAGAGACACAGACACATGCCCTGGTTTGCAGCACACCCCACGGCAACCCAAATTCTAGGTGATTTAAAACAAAAAACAATTGAGAGGGAGGGGTGGTAGAGTCGTGCAATTGTTACTTATCCATCCTCCCTGCCAGAATCAAGGTTGTTAATTGAAGGGCACTTTAGTGCGGTTTCTAGGTCATTTCACAAACTCCCAGCAAATTTCCACCAGATCAACTGCACTAAAATTATGGGGTGAAACTCCCCATGCTATATGCCAAACATTGGGGCAATTTTACTGAATTTTCATACTTTCTTGCTCGTGTGCCCCACCCCCAACCTTTCCCCCAGGGCCCAGAATTTTTTGTTTTCCTTCACTATTTTGATTTGTTCCTTCGCCATTTTGTTCATTTGTTCCTTTCTGCCGCAGCTCACTCGCTTGCTTGCTTACGTTCACTGTCTATTTGAATTGAATGTTGCGTGTGCGTGCTTTACTTCTTTGGTGGACGCATACTCCTTGTCTTTTGTGTTTATCTCCTCTTTTGCGTTGTTTTCCTTAGTAACTGTCCATGTGCTCACATGCTGACTCCTCCTGAAATGTTCTAGAATTGGTATAGGATTTAATGGCGCTGAAAACAATTTTGGGATTGCCCACATTTCAGGTATCCTACTGATGAACACTACTGACGACTAGTGAACACTACACCAGTGACGGAATTAAATAAAATATTAAGCTCATAATACTATCAGTTATTATCATTCGATGGATTTTTTCCTTCCTTTTGATTGGCCGAGAGCTCACCACGTGACCTGCAAATAACTGCCTACAAATAAGTGTTTTCCTGCAAATAATATTCTGCTCATGCGTAACTGAAACTACGCTCTCGTGTGAAAATGGCGGATCGGTTCCCCGAGCAGGCAGAGAGTGATTTGACATATTTACTTGATCAAAAGAACGGTGAGCGAATGATAAAACAATTATTGAACTCGGTTCTCGCAAAATATTGTGATTTGTCAGTGTCTCGCAGATCAATTATTTGCCGAAGCCTTTGGCTTCAGCAAATAATTGATCAGCTCGTCACTGACAAATCACGATATTTTGCTCAACCTCGTCCAATAATTGTTAATAGTCTGTCCCGTTGGAATTATCAGACATTTATCTGCAGGTACTTTGGTTTTGCCCTCTCCACAAAAACCAAGATCTCAAAATTCCAATTCAATCTGGACACAGAGGCTGGAGTTTAATTTTTTTTCCTGGTGCAACATTTGTTAAACTGGCTTAAAAAAATGTTGAAAATGGTCATTTTCCATTGTGTTAGATGCATTACCATGATCCAGAACAATGGAACATAAAAAAGAAGCTGGATTAATAAAAATTAAACCAAGAATAAAAATTTAAATTTACGCCACATAATAGCCACTCTGTGAAGGTGCTACTTTTAATTCCAGTATAACTAATGGACTATGCCACCTCCTTTACCTTTTTATTATTTCTACAATACTTAAGAGCAAAAACTGTGACAAATGCAATTTAATAAAAATTAATGACATTTATAAAAGTCTGCCACTGCATATAATTTTCAATAATTCTGACTGTATCACTTAAACCCATTATGCTACTTGTATAACAATCAATCATTCCGCCCATTGTGCGTATTTGTGCCCAGACCAGACCCTAAATGGTTTTGTGAAAGGTATGCTGACAATTCCCCCCTCTTGCCTTGCTGGTGGGGAGGGGGGGGGGGGGGG
>BLFK01000535.1:1839257-1844257 GCA_014634185.1 Astreopora myriophthalma
GGGGGGGGGGGGGGGGGGGGGGGAGAATCATGGTGGAGAGGCCTCAGACCCTTCCAGAATCTATATTACAGCTACTGTAGAACCCTTGTTCTCATGTGATCACTGGACACAATTTTGAACTGAAATAAAAGAGACTGTTTGCATTTGCATAATAATAGAGTTCAACTTCTGGAGGATTCTTCGTTTAGGGACACCAACATCGTCACTTCGACAGCATGTTCATACACTCAATAAAGGACAACTTCAAATCCACCAAACGATTTTCTTCAACAAAGTTATAAACTACTATAAGTGAAACTATACAGCTTCAACTTTTACGTAACTAACTACTGTTTATTGTAAGATACTGCTCACCAAAATCAGCGTTTGCAGGTTTTTCTCAGGCTCCTGCCAGGCCCACGATGTGAAGGCCACGCGTTAAGGCAGGTCGCCTGTTCATCGCTTCTTCGGAGTTTTCGAAAAAGTAATTTCGTTTAGTTTATTACGGAGTGCTTCAAGTGGACCAGCTATTTTGTTCAAAGGCTGGCAAATTCCTTGGCGTCGTTTGACAACGGTTTGGTCATTTTTAATAGTCTCAAAGAGTTCACGGGAGTGCACACATGCGGGTAATTGTGAAGAAGAGCTCCCCAAAAAACCTGTCGGCCGACTGTCGGTCAACTGTCGGCCGATTGTCGGCCGTCTGTTGGCCGACAGTCGGCCGTCTGTCGGCCGACTGTCGGCCGACAGACCGCCGCTAGGGTCACTGTTGGCTTGTTGGATGTGCCTTTCGAGTGCAGTAACAATCAAATCCCACTGTTGTAACCCTTCATTAGCCAAAAGTCGCAACCTTGTGATCTCTTCTTCTGCTTTTTGCACCTGCAATTCAATCATCTTTCGCTGGGAGAGATGTTCGATTTGCTCGAACATTGGATTCCTCTTAAGCTCACCCAAGCTTAGGCTTTGCGTTCTGTTGATGCAGTCAGAAAGCAACCTGTCCAAGGCGAAATCTTGAGCGACCATTAGTGTCTCCATGACATCAGGTCCTCGCTCCTTTGTCAAAGCCTCTAACAGGTAATGTTCACATTTCTCTGTGAGTTTTATTATCTGGTATTCGCGGGCCAGATCGAGCAGAAAGTAGCAGTTGTTTTTGTCCACCGCTTTCCAAGAGGTCGGGTAGATCACCAACAGCATCTCCCTTATTTCATCACATTTCTTTCCCGGCAAAGGAACCTCTTCTGCATTTTTCTCTTTAAAATTTGCGGCGAACATCCTCGAGAAGACAGGCGAAGTAATCGCAAGAATAAGACGGTGGACGTGAAGTTGTTGTCCCTCCACGAGCAGAATCAGATCGCTCTGTTCCCATGGTTTTGAAAAGTCTTGTTCAGGTTCATTTGATTTCTCTGCATGAAACATTTTAAAACGTACCAGGAACAGACGAGTATAAATGTATGGATAGCGTTGCGATGCGAAGAAAAACTGTATCCGAGCTCGCTTCCCAAGAAAAGCTTGGAACTTCCGCCTTTCTGTTGCGTTCTCGTGCCACAGGCAGCCCAGGGGCCCGTTTCTCGAAAGTTCCGAAAAGTTAACGGGCCCGAAAGGCAACCTGTAAAACTGCGATCCGCTTGTTCTGAAAACCTGGTCTTTTGACATGGTTTCAAGGTGAGAAAGAGAAAAATAGTTGCAAAGTTCCATGGCTTAACACTTCTTCCGTTTTCAGATAAGGAGGAAATTACGGCACTCGAAATACGCCCGAAAAGTTTCGGGACGTTCGAGAAATCGGCCCCTGCTGGTCTCGTTACGTAAAGAGACTTTATAGGGGAAACATAAAATGCCGCTTAGTTTATGGAAAAGAGAAAAAAAAGTTAAAATTAACTTAGTTTTGCTGCATCTTGCGTCCTTCATATTTTTGCTTGAGGCGTTCTGGGTCTGTTTGCAATCCGCTTCTAATTAATGACCCGTCTGTTTCATTGGCTGATGCCACAAAACGTCGACGCAAGTTGCAGAACGTAATGTTTCACCGTGAAGCCTTGTGGAAAGTAGAACCGACTTTTACTTTTCGAAACAAACCCGGCAGCAAAACTTACGAGAAATTTTTGTGGCACGGTATGTTACACTGAACTGGAATCCGCTTACTACTACGATTTGGTGTCTAACCAGTTTGAACATTTTAAATGCTTGACTCAAAACTTTTTTCACTTAAATTGTTTACATCATAATATGATCGTCGTAGTTATGACAGTTATAGTAGCAACTTAGTCTTGTAGATATGTACAAGGCTATTGTTATTAACATTAACAATACTTCATTATTAACATTAACATTATTTCAAACCCGGTTGAAGTCCTGAATTTTTTCAGGCTTCTCTATGCAATTTCTAAAAAATTGCGTCCATAACTGCGAGGGTCATATCTTCATTTGATTAACATAACTGTTATAGCAGTATTGTACTTCTAGATGCTGAGCTAGCTAAAGAACATAGGGCGTAATAACGTAACCTATGTTCCTTCAGGGATTATAACTTTCTATAATATACTAAGTGCAAAATAGTGAAAACCTAATAACATTAATTGAAACCGGCTCGTATGCCTATAAAAACTAATTTAAAAACGACGTCCTAAAATTTCCTAGAAAGACTGGCAGCTGGTTACTATCGATTTCGCTAACTATTTACAGTCCGTCTTAAAGTCAGTTAAGTAGCAACCTTGAATGTCCGGGCGATGTAGAGCGTACTTGAAATGACCGATCTCTGCATTAGCCTTAAGATTTCTCTGCACCTAGAACCTAGGAGCACCCTGAGGGATCTTTCCATGTCCACACTCAAGCTTCCCAACACATCTATGATCACATTGTATTGGTTGATCTTATAACCCTTGTACTGTGCTTTCAGCTCCCATCGAAGCGGTCCATACTTGAGTGTTTTCTCTTCATCTTTCTTGCCACGGTTCTCGACCCACGGGCAGCTAATCTCGATGATGGTACTCACTGTCCTTTCCCGATGGTTGACTATCCTCGCATCCACCCGGTTTGCCCTCACCTCATTATGCTTTGCATAGACGGGAATATCCCAAAACGCTTGCACATCTTGAGATTCATACAGTGGCTTGGGTTGTATCTTGGAGTACCACGGGGGGACCTCGTCAACCAGCTTAAGATCTCGTAAAAGCTCAAAGTACAACACCTTTAACGCCGCATTATGCCTCTCAAGGTATTTGCTTTGGGCCAGCGCTGAACATCCCGCGATCATGTGTGCCATACCCTCTGTTCCTTTCTCACACAACCTACAAGTAGTGTCATTTGCAGGGGTGGTACCGGTCTTATGACAGGAGTATACCTTTGTTGGTAACATCTGCCCATATAGCTCCGTCATACCCGCGATCATATGAGTCGGCGCGCGTTGCCAGGTCGTCATCCACGCGAAACACTCTTGTCTACTCAAATCTTCATCATCCCATCTGGAAGTTAAAAGCTTTCCTTGCCACCTCTCTCCTTGGATTTTTTCGGCGTACTGACCTCTAACTCTCTGCTTTAGCTTATCCTTGATCTTCTCCTTCGGCACTTCTTTGCCTTCCTCATCATACAACTTCGGGTTGGGGCATGACAGATTCAGAGAGACACCCAGCTCCTGAGCAAACTTCCCTGCCTCTTTCACAAGTGACCTGTGCCTTTAACAGCAGCTTGTTCTTCAAAAGCGCGCACTAGGCCCATGGTAGGATCTTCATTTCCGTATAACTTAACAGCTGACTTGATTTGAGTCTGCTTGTATTCAGCCTCCACTGACTTAACACCACGCCCCCCACGTGTCTAGGGAGATACAGGAGTGCAGTTGACCCAAGTGGGTGCTTCCCACTATTCTCGCAGATGATTTTGCGAGATTCCCTGTCGATGTTACGAAGGTCAGTTACACACCATTGCTGCGACCACATGAGATATGACAACACCGGCAACGCGAGCTGGTTGGTAGCCGTGACTTTGTTCTTATCCGAGAGGGGGCTAGACCAAATGACTGATAACCTCTGTAGGTAAGCACGAGCTGCAATGTCTAGAGGTAATTTCTCCTCCTGTAGTAGGCGCTCCGGTGTGCCCAGGAAGCGGTACTGCGCATCTTCTTTCAAACAGCTGATGGTAGCCTGACCATCAGTGAAGCCATTAGAGGTCTCAGTCACTACTCCGCGCCGTGCGTGCAAGACATTGCACTTTTTTGGGTTCCACTGAAGTCCCACGTTTTCCATCGCTGTTTTCGCCATCCCCAGCACCCTGTTCAGCTTTCCTTCAGACGCCGCGAACACCTTAAGATCATCGACTTAGAGGAGATTCGTGACCTTGGACGCGATAGGCTTTGAAAGCCTACACCCTTCAGCGGAGCTTAACTTCCATGCAACAGGGTTAATACATAGAGTAAACAGGCGTGGACAAAGCGCAATCCCCCTGGCCTCTGTTGAACCGTATGGATGATGACAGTTCGTTTCTCTTCACGAGGTTAGGGTTAGGGTTAGGGCTCTTTTGTTTTTCCGTGAAATGTGAAATGGCCAATTTATTACTCGTGAATCGTGATTTCCATAGCAGCCGTGAGTCGTGATTTTGCAAATTATTTTCCGTGAAACGAGAAATGGTTTAATTCGCCGTGAACTGTGATTTTCATCATGTCTTCGTTTTCGTTGATTTGTGAAAGGACCATTTTATTTTCCGTGAAACGTGATCTACACTCTCCTTTACCACCCACGGAGTTGGTTAACTGCGAGTTCGTATTAGATCCCGTAAAAAGAGAATGTGTTGCGGAGAATATATGAGATGCCATCTATCTTCCCTGCGGGTATGAGGTGCTTTAAAGTGAGAATGATCGTTGCAGTTGTGATAACCAAGACTTCACAACATCGTTGATACGAGAACAAAAACTTGACCTCATCATGTGATACATCGCCAAACTCCAAGAGAAAATAACGGTTTTTTCAGTGTTTATTAAAATAAAAACTGTTTGCGGAAATCAATTTTAGAATTGTAATCTTAAACCCTTGTTTTAAATT